>VDFB02047230.1:90249048-90419504 GCA_007258455.2 Sequoia sempervirens
GTATCCAACCCCTATTTTATTTGATATCCTTTGTGTACCAACCTTCATTATATCATGACCTCCTAGACATTTCTATACTAACATACCTAAAAGGTATCCACTATCTTGAAAGCTTGAACTCCAATCCTTGCTCATTTTCTACTCTAAGAACTCAAAACTTTTGAGTATCTCTAATCCCTAATCCCTACTAGTACCAATATCCCAATTCCCCCTACCTTCGCTCCTTCCCGCATTGATTATTTTGAATCCCGATCCCCAGTCCTCCCTACGTTAGGTATCTTCAAATCCTAATCCCCACTCCTTCCTGCGTCAACTATCTCCAAAGCCTAGTCCTCACTGCCCATCGTCCTTCCCTCTTTTGGACCATCAAGTTTCTTTCTACCATCATCCCTCTTATGATAGATATACTTGAGCATCATGTGATCCAGGTTCGTCAGCGGTTAACATTTTCCTGGTGCCACTGCCTTACTGGGCACAATCGTCAGCTTCGAATGAATCTTAGCCTTCTCTTCACCCATCTTCGATCGACTCTAGATATTTCACACGAAACAACCAGGTGAATCACTCTTAAATTGCTGCAGCACGCTGCCCAGTTGGTAGAAATATGAATTGACATTTAAGAAAGTTCAAGCAATATAGGTGAACTATAAATGTTCTCACCCAAATTATAGTGTTCAATTATTGATGAAATGTTTACTACACCAAACGCTCCAAAAATCTAAACCGTAGATTTTGCTTCTCACAATCAATATCAGTGAAGGTGGCAAGCTAAGCTGTACACAGGGTACCAACTTAGCGCTTTGAAAAATTAAAAGAGAAATCTCAGCAACTAATGGGTCCCGTTAATTTGGTTTTACGCATTTATGTGGTAAGAAAGTCTGTCTAAATGTAAATTTTATAGCATTGTAATGGTGATGACATGACATGACCCACCCCTTTCTACTGGCTCTGTCATGGCTGCTTGACGATCTTTTATTTTCATGTGTTTGTAATATTTCTTATTTTTTAGCCTCAGCTCATGTGACTTTGGTTTTTTTGGCATAGCCCATGTGACTCTTAGGGTGTGTCTTCTTACCACCCATCTTTTTCTTGTGAATATGTATTTTTATCTTTTGTATTTTTATCTTTTATATTAAAATAATTTCCTAAAACTAGTTCTATGTCATATATAAAGTTAGTTGTATGTCACTTATATATATGAATCTTTATTTCACTTGTATATGCACATGTTTTCATGCATCTATCATGCATGTATTTGTTGGTTATAGGCGGAGCTTGCAATTGTGGTTAGACTTTGGATCTCCAAATTCTACCCTTTTATATTCAAATTTTGGTCAACTCTCATCAATTCATTTCTTGCCAAAGGCTAACTAACATAAAATTTTGTGTGATTCATTCCTATGTCCTTATATTTAAGGCATTCAACGAAGCAAATATTTTCACATCGTATCTCATTGTCTCTCCTTTGAGTAGTCTAAGGCATATTATTTGCATTACAAAACCTCAATTGGTATAATAAAAGGAATCTAGATCTACACGATCATCCTAGGAGTATATGAATGACTAATGATTGTTGTCCTCCATAGTTTACTCAAGTTTTCTAGGGGTTGACCTAGGGAAATGTTTCCCCTTGCAACACTAATGACAATCTTGTAGATGTATTGTTAAATATCACCAATCCCCAAATACCCAAAAAGGAAAAAGAATCAAAGGCAAATTGGGCAAAATAGGGAGTAGAGTTGTGTAGAATGCTAGAACAAATTCCTAGGTGCTAGACATTTATGCAATCGCAAACTCAACCCAATATAGAGCAAGCAAAATATTCAAATATTGAAGTGAGTTATAGGTTGTTACGATCCTTCTTTAATCCGAAAGCATTTAGATTTTAGTGCAATCTCATATTTCAATCATTCTTCGATCATAAAGATAAATACATTGATTATTTGCATTCATTTCCATGAATTTAGCATTTAATCCCCTATCTTAGGTCAATCTCACACCCATGGATTTGACCCTCAAAATTCTAAAATTCAAATTGAAGTTTTGCACCTCTTGCCCCATTTCACTAATTATTATAAGCCAATTAAACACATATTTATGTGATTTATATTTGGGTGAAGCCACAATAGTGGTTTACAATTTGATGGAGGAAGGAAAATTGAGAAAAAATGACCCCATGGAAAAAAATTTGATTCTGGGGGTTCGTACGAACTTGAAGGTTTGCACGAACCAAAAATGGGTTCGGTCGAACTAGGGTTCGAGCGAACCCATTCAATGTTTTTGCCGCCCAAAAAGCAATCAAATTACATGTAACCAAGGTGGTTCGATGGAACCCTGGTTTGACCGAATCCCTGGGGGTTCGCTCAAACCCCTGGGGGTTCGCTCAAACCCCTGGGGGTTCGCTCAAACCCCTAGGGGTTCGTTCGAACCCCCCTAAACCCTGATTCTCCCCCTCAAACACAAACAAAACCTAATTTTTTACGCTTCGAAGGTTGGTTTGAGGATGAAAATGGAGGATTCTTCAGAAACCCAACTAGAATCAGGTAGTCCTCAGAATGAGCTATCCAACGAATATAATTTTAATATGTTTTGGTTTCATTATGTATTTGTTTTTTTAGTTTTATTAAACATAGGTTTTTCATCGAAAATGAAGGTCTCTGTTCTGCACATGTGGAGAAATATCAAATTATCAAATTTTTTTTTGAAAAATATGAGTGCACTAGATATTGAAGTCCTTGATCCAACAAAAAACATAAGATTGAATTTTGATATATACAAAAAAAGTTACGCGTTATACGGTTGCGCTATGTCTGAATTGTAATTGGTTTGACTTCAAAACTTGATTAAAGAAAAAATATTCGATAAAAAACTATCTAACCAAGTGGAAGCACTAGATATCAGAGTTACAAATCTAAATTTGAAAGAATTATATTTTTATCCTTCATGGAAAAAAAATTATGCATTATATGGTGTGCGTCACTTTTTCAAAATGTTGTTTTCTGAAAAAAGCCAGTTTTCGTGGGAGATGGAAAAAGAAGTGCAATCTAATTCCAAAAATTTTGATAAAAATATTTTTAGAATCTATAGAAAAAATGTGAGGAGACTTTAGTTTGCATCATCTTCAAATTCCTCATGGTTTAGCCGCTATAGGTGCCCAAATGTGAAGATTTAGTTAAAAATAATAATTTCAGTGTCTAGTTTGGCCAAAAATTGTAAACCACTATTGTGGGATCACCCATTTGTGTATATATATTTGAAGGTATTCAATTACATTTATTTATCATCCACAAGCATTATTAATTACCATTCACATACAAGGAGCATTTATTAGAACACTTTAATTGGTTCAAAAAGGAATAAAAAATATAAATAATCATCATAGGACATATGCACACTTCTTGTTGCATTACCATAAAGTCAATATTATAAAGGGGGTCGATATAAGAAAACACAATTCTTGTGATTGGGTGATCTCCCTTAGATGTTTATAAACATCGTTAATCCTAGACATTCAATGAAGCACAAATAATCAAGCATATTGAGAATCAAGAGTGTCGATTGTACCAAATGAGATGTGCATTGTAACAATTCAAATCTATAGGCTACAATTCAAATCTAAACCTAATTGACCTCGATCCGGAGATTTGACCCATCATAGAGTTGACAAACTGTATTGATCTTGAGGTGAAGACCAAACAAATATTTATCATCTCTAGTCCCATGACATAAATTTTAGTGCAACAACAAACTATTTATGTCATCATTCTTAGAGCTAGGTATAGTCTCCACTACATTTAATTTTCTAGCTTAAAATTTAATTTTGAATACTCTCATTAATCTTAATTAATTAGTCAAGGTTGATTTATGCTTAGTTGTATGCATTTTATTTGATTAGTCTATATTAAGCTTAGGGGAAAATGAATTCCTTGACATTTTGGTGAACTCATTCATTCTTACGCCACCCTAGGGTTTTTCCTCAGGGCTTGTACCTTCATTATTTTTAATGTTTTAGATCTATACTTTCTTTTGCATTATTATTTTATATCATGTTAGAGTTTATTATTTCTATTCATTATTATTCCATTGATATATATCTTTTCACCTCTAGGGTTTGTGCTTCATTGTGCGACATTATTTTTTAGCAGCATACCCACCCTTGAATTCCTTTTGAGAGTTGCATTTCCATTTTGATATGATTGATTTTTTATTTTTTAAATATGAAAGTAACTTGCATTGTCTTATCATGGATATTTTCCCCCCCTTCCTTGCCAATTTCACTTTTTATGTCACTAAACTTTATAATGATATATCTTTTGTACACTATGATAATGACTTGGCTATTACTTCATCCCTATACGCACTTGATACAACTAGGGATCTTGGCTTGCGCGATGTTGTACCTAGTGAACGTGATTTTTATTTTACACCTATAGATTCTCCTCTATGTGCCTCTCTTGATTAGTCTTTCTCTGAGGAATATAGTGATGTGGTTAAATATGCTTCATCTTCAATGTATATGATGATGATGCACCTTCTTTGTTGGTGTATTAAATTTTATTTTTTACATTTATTTAGCTACATATTGTTTTATATTCATTCTAGTTATGATAAGCTTGTTTAGTTAGGTATCTACTCTATAAGTTTTCCTTGCACCATGTGACATACTTTTTTTAGTGATTAAAAATTTTGTGGTCACATGTGACTACATCCCCTTTATCTCATTTTAGTTATGCATTCACATCTCTTGGTAGTGTATCATATATATACTCACTTATAGCTCTCATTTGAGAAATACATAATCATCAAATTGTATATTTGCATTCATTGATAAGGTAGAATTATTCTCACTGTGAGACTTTTTGTGCTTTTATTGAAGCTCTTTCATCTTGGGTGGAAAATTCTATAGCCAAATATCATATGGTATTAGAGCATATGCAATTATTTTTTGTTAGCCTTTTTGGAGATCTAGGTATAAATATTGTACTTTTTGAAAAAAAATTGAATATACTCTTCTTTTGCATTGAATGATGACTTGGATAATTAAAAAAATGATAGAAGTACCAAATTATAGGAGCTCCTTTTGTGGTTCTTATTATAATTATATTTTGGATCTTTATGGAGAAAAATTAAGTTCACCATTAAGTCCAAACTCTTAGTGATAATGGATTTTACCTCTTTGTTGTGTCCAAATTGAACATTAGAGGCCAAATTTATAAGAATTTTTACTATGTTATTGCAAAATCCAATAGGTTTCCATCATTTTGGAGTAGGAACGGTTAAACTGACCCTACTAGATCACATCCAAAATATCTAAAAAATCCTTACATCAATTTTTTTTTGTCAAAAATAGAACACTTGTCCCAACATCTTAAGATAATTTATTTTATTGATTTTACCAAAAAATGTGTATTTGTAGAAGGTTGTACACCTCACATAGGTGTCAAAAAATTGAGTTTGTATTCACTAGAAAGAGGACTTCAAGAGTTTTTTATAAAGTGGTCACAATAAGAATTTGGAGTAGTACTATGCAAGATATGATGTTCTAAGGTTGACCTCAAATATTATTTTTTGGCAAACATTATTGAGTTCTAGGAAAATTCTTAGATCTTATTATATGTTGCAAGTTGAAGAAATCCATTATTTTAGCATTATATCCTTATTTTGGCATCTAAAACACATCAAGATCAGTTCCAATTTGTGATTTTTTTGCAAGTGGTAATTATACATTTACAAAATATAAAGTGTCAAAATTATTTATGCTTGGGGTTTCATGATTATGTAATTTTGAAGAGGTGATCTTGTGGTTGTTCCTTTTATATTTTTGGTTTCATTATTGAGTAATTTTGGGTGAGTTAATTATATATTTTACTATATCTATTTTCTATTTTAGTATTTTGTACAAAAGCTTTCCAAATCATGTAGGTCAAATGTGCTTACCGTAAGAAGAAAAACATGATGAAACCAATTTATTTTTAAAGTATATTAATGAATTGAGACAACTTCTTCAAAAACAACACATTTATTTTATATTTTATTCTACTCTATCATTTGTAAATTTATATGTTGCTCGTACTCAAGCATTCAACATGGACACATTACCATGAGATGAGCAGTTTAGTTATAATGTCCCCAATTCTAAGTATAAGTGTTGGATCGCTTTTTAGGCTTAGGTGAGATTTCAAACTTTCTCATATTGCTATTCCTTCCTTTCACCCCACACCCCTACTTTCTCAATTTATTTCCTTGTATCTTTATATTTTTCCCTTATCTTGAAACTCTTTTCCTTATTTCCTTGATCCACAAACCCCTACCATGTCTTAAATAGTATGAATCCAAACTTTCTCATACTAGCATCCCTTTTCCTTCATCTCCCTCGAGTCCTCAATTCCTTGGTTCCTCATGTTTCAAACCTTTAAAATTTCTCCTATTTGCATGCATCACCTTCATTCCTCATGCCCCCACAAAACCACATCCTTACATTCTATGGACTTCCATATTTCCATCTCTTTTTCTACTCAATTCAAAAAAATCAATATCCCCAATTATTTTTGTATTGATGTCCCTAATATCTATTGTATTGGATATGCTTGAGTACCAACCTTCATTGTATTGTGAGATTCTATAATTATATTTACTAACATACCTAAAGGCTATCTAATTATATTGGAACCTTGAATCCAAATACTTACTCATTTTATACTCTTGAGAATGCAAAATTTTGAAATTTATTTTCCCTCATTATGTTGGTATTAGGTATATCATATCTCTAACCCCTAATTCCTACTAGTATCAATATCCCAATTCCCCTAATCCTCGCTCCTTCCCACATTGGGTACTTATGAATATTGATCCTCACTCCTTCCTACATTAGGTATCTTCAAATCTCAATCCCCACTCCGTGCATTGACTATCTCTAAAGCCTAATATTCATTCCCCATTGTGCTTCCCTATTTTGGACCTTCAAGGTTCTTTCTACCATCATCCCTCTTGTTAAATCCATTATCAGGTATCCCAAACCTCCATTCCTTATTTCTCATTGCCTTTCTTATACAATATCATGGACCTTTGCATCGCCTCACATCATGGCACCCTTGCATTCCATCCCACGATCCCTTGACTTCAAACCTTCAAAGTATATAATGTCAGTGTACCAACCAAAAATATAGTCAAGAAACATATCAACTCTCTATTGCATCTTTTAGGTATGCATTTCCTTATATCCCCACTTGCATTCATGCCTTTCCTTGAACTCTCGCTATTCAAAAAAATATTTTCACCTCTCACCATGACCAACCATGGATGTTATTAATGAAAATTTAAATATAATAAAATGGCGAGAAACTTTTAAATGCTTACTGAGCATGTGTGGTCCCACACTAGGCCTTCAACCTCTATATAAGACAATAAAATTCATCAATTTGCTCATCTTTCCATATTTTATCAAACCCTAATATGTAAGATTGAATACTTGTGTTCACCTATTAGATATAAGGATGAAAACACTTGGGTCTAGAGATGAATGGATGAAAAACCTTTGAACTCCTAAGGGAAAATTCACATGAAGGTTACATATACAGTTTAATTTTAGAGGATTTTAGTGTTTTGGGGATTTCAACATTTTAGGAATTTGCAACGGAAGTGTATTTAAATGAATATATTTAATCCTAACATTAATTACATGTTTAGATCTATTATTTGTTGGTATTTTGACAATCTATGACCAAAAATATTTTGGTGGGTATTTCAGATCTAAGTATTTTCAAATGAATTTTTAGCTAAGGGTAATCTTAATGGCATCGATCTTTCCTTCTTGTAGGATAAACTAAATTGTTAATTATTTCCAATAAAAGAGAGATTAGGCATCAAAGAAGAGAGTAAAGGAAGTTGCAAGCATAGGATTTAGATAGAGAAGGAAACATGGAAAAATGTAGAAGAGAAAGGAGCCCATTAAAAAATGAAGAGAAAGAAAATTTATTCCTTGAAACCTTGGCTCAAATCCATCAAGGACAAGATAGATTATTAGTTTAATGGCACAAATGTTGCATGCTCTAGAGACTTGAAAAAAACTAGATTCTATTAAAGTATCTCAAGGAGAGGGGAGTACATCTAAATATAATAGTTTTTTGGTTAATTAAATACTAAAGCCATCAAGACATGTGTTCTTGCAAAAATGGGAGAAAGAAGAAAAAGTGACTAAAGATACTTTGGTAGAGGATATTGGTAGATTTTTTTATGAGAACCAAGGAAAATATGAGGCTTCAAAAATATGGTATATTTTGTTAGTTACCTAAAAATCCTTGGAAAAATAGTCCCTAATGGAAGGACCGTATATGTTAATAAAAGATGAAAAAATCACAGCAATACAAATTAAGTTGAATGCTCCCACCTCTAATGTTAGTAATAAGACTTTTGCATGGACTTGGTTGCAAAAATTACAAAATTATCTTACACTCAACCCTATGGAGGAAGAAAATGGTGTTTAGTTTTCTACATTGTACTTAGAAGGCATTTCTTATGATTGGTGGTACTATAGATTGGTCACACAAGGACATAGCCTTGTGAAAACATCTAATGATTTTAGTCAAAGGATTTTGGACCATTTTCAATGAAAACATGAAGATGAGTATTTCAAAGAGATTACAAGAATCAACCCATAACATGTAGTGGAATCTTATGTTACCGAATTCCAACAAGAAACAATCATGTACCTAGCATTTTTGTGAAAATACTCACTTCTATGTCTTTTGAGGGTTTGTTTGAACCCTTTAAATTCATTGTTATGGATTTTGCACCCACCTTTCTACAAGAATCAATAAGAAGAGAACTAACACTTAATTCCTTTGTGTATAAGACCAAATCTATATTCAAACTGAGGCACCAACCTCTATGAAACTTAAAGATTTTTTTTGGAAATGGGGGTCATATTCACATCTATAGAAGATCACACCTCAACCCCCCTATAACAAAGAATGCAAATGACTATAGTAGAAATAAAATTAAAAGAAGAAGTTATGTTTTTTCCTACAAGGAGCCACAGGGACTTGGTCATATATGCCTTTGGTAAGGGCCAAGTTCATTATATTGAAGTAATATCTAATGATGATCTAGATCCTAAATAATCTAAGCCACAACTAGCCATAGAGGAACATAAGCCTAAAAGGGTGGAAGATGAAAGCATTAATAGTGTCACACTCATGAATTTCTCAAGATCACCCTGATATCATTCATTCAAAATGTGAGGAGTTTTATTTGAACATATCATTATGCTTATTAATAATGGGGTGAACCATATTTTTATTGAGGGTTTGGTGGTTAACAAAGGAATAAAATTTGAGGGTTTTAAAGATTCCAATGTTATTGTTGTTGATGGATTCACCATTTCATGCCTAAAATAATCCAAGAACTCAACATAGCTATCGAAGATCATAAGGTATGTGATGATTTATACATTGTAGGTTTAAGAGAGATTAACATTGTTTTGGGTATATAATGGTTGTGCTCCCATAGTAAGTTTTCATAAACCTATTAACCAATGGAGTTTAATTTTAAATTTGATGGAAAATATGTGATTCTTAGAGGAATTTTGATGGGAAAGAATGAGTAGTTATAGCTAAAATAATGAAGAGGAATTTTTGCAAGGTACAAGTTGATTTGTGATGCTTACAAGTTCATCCATGAGTAAGAAAGGTGCCTATCATATTAATATTCAAAATATTTTGGATAATTATAGTCTAGTTGTTTAGTGATATACCTCTAGGATTACCACATAATAAAGGATTCAAACATATCATATGTTTGGAACTAGACTCTAATATTATCATGACCACTCCTTACCACCATAAGGGAATGTGCAAATAAGAGATAAGAAGTCTATAAAAGAGTTCTTGGAGATGGGTCACATTAGTCCTAGTTCTAGCCTCTTTGCTTTATTCATGGTTCTTCTGAAGAAAAGGTTCAAGATCAATGAGCTAAATGATGAGTTGTATGAAGCTGTCTTTTTCAAAGATTGATTTGAGATCTAGCTACCATTAGATTTGTGTAAGGGATGAATGTATGCATAAAACAACATTAAAGTTTCACATTAGGAACTTTAAATTCTTAATCATGCCTTTTATCTTGACAAATGCATGTAAGCTATTTTCTAGTCAAGCATGAACTAGGTATTTAGCAACCAATTAGAAAAATTATTTTGGTTGTCTTTGATTATATTTTTATTTATAACAATGATTGATAAGATTATTTTAAACATCTAGACATATTCATTGGAATATCATAGAAACAAGATCTCTTTGCAAAAAAATCCAAATACAAGCTTGGGGTGATAGAGATCTTGTATGTGGGCCATGTTAGTAGTGTTCAAGGTGTTCAAGTGGATCAATAGAGGTCTTGAACCATTTTGGAATGGATTCCTCCTACCACATTGACATAGTTGAGAGGATCATTTGGCCTTTGTAACCATTTTAGGGTATTTTAAAGGTTTTTAAATAGCTAACAACACTACAAAGCGATATGACAAAGAAAGGAGCTTTTGATAAGGTTAAAGAGGTAATGAGTTCACACCCTAGTCTTATTATCCAATTTTTATCACATACATTTATTGTAGAATGTGATGCTTCAGGAGAGTGTTGGGAAAAGGGTGTTGTACACCTTGCATAATAAAAAAAGTATATGTAAAGTAGATATTTATTTTGGTGCATCTCAAGAGATGTGCTAGCCACATTAAATATTTATTTGGGTCCACTTGTAAAGTTGTACGTGAAATTGGTTAGATATTTTATGTGTGGATTGCATAGGGAAAAATATTTAATATTGGGAAAAATTAGTAGACAAAATTAAATATTAGGTTCAATGTTTTTGCATACTCATGGTTTTGAGGCACATGGTTTTACCTTTACCATTTGGTTGTATTTGTATGAGCTTGATTATTATAAAAGCAAGCACATGTTTAGTGGTTGATGTTGGCTTGACTATCATTTGCATGGAGCTCTTTTGTTGAGTACATATAAGAAGTATCGCACATGAGATGTATGGTTACATTCTTAGACACATGGAGGAGTTTGATTTTTTAGAAATATTCATGGAGACTATATATGCATTATAATATTTTAATGCTAAACATTACTAGTGACAATGGCTTTACTTGCAATAAACAGTTCGAATAAAATCTCCACAGACAAGACCGTGAAGAGCCTATCCTTCTTGAAAGATATGGAACAAAGACAACCTAAAGGTAAATTCTGCATTCATAGGACAAAGATTGGCTTTCGTTCAATCCCAAGTCTCTGATAACCAGGTCATGGTTGCACTAGGGTCGCTCTCGGGTAATGATGTGACATTTGTTGTTAATCTCAAAGGGACTATGATTATTTCCAGCTTTGCTAAGAATTGTAAACATTTCACATAAAATTTCTCCTCATTCATCGAATAACATCATGAAATCAAAAGATTCAATATAATATTTCATGAAGATCACAAATTCCTTGCTATCACTTAAGTAGATTTAGCATTAAGCATTTAGCAACTTCATGGAAAATAAAAGATTTTCAACAAAATTATTTCAATTCATTTATATTTTTTGGAACATTTTCAAAAATATTAAACATCTATTAAAAAAAAAAGTATAAAAAATACTAAAAAATAAAAGTTTCTCCCGAT
Source organism: Sequoia sempervirens (assembly GCA_007258455.2). Taxonomy (NCBI): domain Eukaryota; kingdom Viridiplantae; phylum Streptophyta; class Pinopsida; order Cupressales; family Cupressaceae; genus Sequoia; species Sequoia sempervirens. The sequence continues at coordinate 90,260,704 of VDFB02047230.1, forward strand.
TATTCTCCATGGATGCCCCAAAGAATTAATCAAAACAGAGAAACCCACTTTATATTTCACCAAATTCCTTCACAACTACGTATAAAATAGTGCAAGCTTTTAAAGAGAGGGTTTCGTTTATGGACACCGAGTAGGTTTTGTATGCACCCTTAAACGGCACAGCATACAGTCTTGTTCGACCGAACTTACAAAACTAGCTACAAAATATGCTGAGATAGGTAGCTACCCATAAAGCTCTGATATCAATTAATGTCTACGTGCATACAAAGTTTTATGCCAGAATGGTTCAGTAAACAGGAAAAAAGAACAAAACTTAAAAAAGTTTATGCTCCTCCGACATCCACAAATTTTGAACTTAAAATAAAAATGTGGGAGGAGATGACCTTTTATAGAAACAAGGCCCCAAAAGTTCAACTTAATTTTTTTTTAGAGAATCAGAAACAACAAATTAAAATGTGGCACATGGCATCTGGCAACTATCATCAAGAACATTCTAGAATAGTCAAGGCTTTGACTTCATCTGCAACAACACTTCTCTTCATACTTCAACACGAACATTTTGTATCAATCAAGGCTACCAGCTTCCTTCCAAAATACCAGAATGAGGAACATCTATTGGGACCAAGATCAACCTACAAATTTAAAATTAAAACCAAAATAAACTTCATCATATTTCTAGTATCCGGTATCTGGTTCTTTCTCCTTTTCTTAAGACTCGGGCTCCGGGACTCTTCCTTCTTTTTTCAATTTAAATTCTCAAAAAGCTCTTAATATTTGATGCATACGCTCTTTTGAAATTCTTCTTATTGCTCTCCAAGTGAGCTTGAGCCTAATATATTCTTTAGTTACTCGAAGTATGACATTATTTTTCTGTACTTTGTCTACTTCATACTTGGCTATAACATTTTTGCACTGTATTATTTCGTCAATGACCTCCTGCGTCAACAATTGAACAAGATCTCTATTTATCCTTTCTATCCATTCCTTGAAAGCTTTAGCTTCCTTTCCCTCTTGTCCTAATGTTTGGGGATTAAAACCTTGGCATGTCAATATTTCATTAAATTCTTGATTTTCACTGATCAATCCTCTGCACTCGATGGTGACTCTTTCAAATCCTTCAATACATTGTATTAACATGTCACCTTCCCATTTCAACTGTTTCTTCCACTTTCCTGGCAATGAATTTTCATGTCCTTATATTATATTATTTTGTATTAACTCTTGGATGTTTGTCTGCATGAGAATTTCAATGTTTTTCCTTTCATCAATGACCTGCTCTTGGCGAAATCTACATTCATCTTCAAATATTTTCAATTTATTTAAATGATGACATGCTTCCTTGTACTTTCTTATTGCATCCATAATAAATTATTCTCTTTACTTTACCCAGTATTCAATCCATTCTTCAAACATATTCATTTTATGACGAGCTACAACAATTGCATCTACGTGTTCCCGTGACATCAGCACCAAATGTTGGGGCAATTCAGCTTGTTCTCGACCATATAAAGTCAATGACTTAATAAAGTGTTCCAAGGTAGCAACTCATTCTTTCAATTCTCATTTCTGTTGTTTATATTTTTGTACTCTGGCAACAATAGCATTTAAGTTTACTTTTATTTCCTCTAATTCTTGCTGCCAAGATGAGTGTCCAAGATTAATACTTGTCATGTTATACTCCTTAGGCGTTATCTCATGTCTATCCTTGTTAGTTGTTGGAGTGGCTATACGAATAGTTCTATTGCCATTTGCATTCCTATGTATGACATGCTTTGTCTTTGCTCTGCGCCTAGGTTTAGGAGTACCCACTTCTTGTATAAAATTATTAAGATTTAGAGGTAGTACTTCCACTTACATTGGAGAAGCTAATTCATTAATTAACCAATCAAGTGTATCATCTTGTTGTACCTCTATAACATTTCCTTGTTTACCACTTGTTTAAGGAACTTCTTCTCTTTGGTTTGCCACATTTTCTGAAATGGGGATTTCCTTAGTGATATCTGGCATAGATTCAGGATTGGTAGGATTTGACACTGGCTCCTCTATTTGGAGAGTTATACTTTTTTGTCTATCCATATTTTCCACTTCATCTCTCTGAACATTATCTTCTTCATTCACTGCTACACCAAGATTCTCTCTATTTTCAATTCTATCTCTTGCAAACTGTGTAGCTTCTTTTTCTAGAAAATCAATTTCAATTTTAGTTTCAGCATGGCCTTTCTCTGATTCTTCAAAGACCTACGAGTGTTCATTAACATTTTGCACATTCCCAAGTGAAGCCTGGGAATCAAGAGTATCTTCAACAATTCTTTCATCAATAGGATTCTTCTATGCAGTCTCCCCTGCTTCCATGTCAAGTACGCTAGGGTTTCCTACCTTTGAGGTGAGCGTTCCTTGAATAAACTCTTCTTCTTCAACATTTATGGGGTTAGAGCTTGAATCCTGAATTTATTCTATCACCGGGTGTACCATGGGTTTGTCTTTAGACTTCTTTTCTTTCACTTTCTCCCACATAGCACCCCATTTGCCCATCTGTTCTTTAATTCTTGCTTCATCTTCTTTAGAAATTTCCTCTAGAGCTATAGGAGTCCCTCCCATTGCTTATTTCATACTAGCCATATTAACAGAAGGGGGAGAGGTAAATAATGTTGCAGCCCTTTGAGATGCACACCTGGTTTGTGCACCAACATTCTCTGTTGCTCCTGTTCCTTCATCAATAATTACTCTTGTTGTGGGTTTAGCCGTGGAGGAAGATGCACCTTTAGGTCTTACTTTTGATTTATCCTTACCTATATCTGCATCTTTCTTTTTATCATATGGTTTTATGGGAACTTCTTGTCTTGTAGTTTCAGGGGTTCTTTCTTCAATTCTAACACCTGGAGTCGCCTTACTAGTCTTTATTTTCTTCTTGGTAGGCTCTCCACTTTCAAAAGAAGTTTCATCTCTTTGTTTCCTTCTTTTATCTTCTAAGAAGATAGGTTCAATTCCTCTTTCTCTCAAACATTTGCAAAAATCATCAATCCAATGTTGAGTATACCTTAAGACTGGTCTAGTAAAGTCATCAATTGATGTCATATCTTCATCATCAACACCTGGGTTTGGAATGGGTTCATCATATACCTTGTCATCATTGTAAAATTGATTCAACACTTGACCATCATCTTCTTCCAATTGGTCTGGGATGTCATAAAGGTTGAGCATTCGAGCAAATCTTAAAGTCATTCTTTCATATTTTCTTCTTACCACGTGCTCATCTTCACAGTTAAGCCAATAATCTTCTAAATGAGGCACAAGAGCATGAAAACCAGCTATATTTTTAGCAATATTTCCTTCAATATCATAATACACTCTCTGAAGAGGAAATTCTTCAAAATGGTAGGTCCTTAATTCCTCACACAAATTAGTCACTATAATTGCACTACACTTATAATTTGCTATTGTAATGGGAAATTTGAAAGAGGCCTTTTTACGAACATGGCTATAAAGAGCCTAAGATGGTTTTAACTATCTCACCAATTCTAGTAAAACAATTTTATATGTAGGATACCTAGGCAACATGAATGGGTTTCCATCAAATCCCTCCACTCTAATGTAGGAGTAAGTTGGGAACTGTATGTATCAGCCTCCCATAGGCCGAATGGCACTTTGTGCTTCCAGGGATAATCTCTTAGCTTTATCACCTTCCATTGTTCTCACCAATTTTACAGAGAACAAAAAATTCACTTTTCTGTAATCGTCTTTATACCTGTGGACGGTGATCTGGGGTAGATGTGCATATATCAAAATTTTGCTGACTTTTGTGCCTAGAGTACCAATCTATTACAACCCTTGTTTACTGGCTCTCATAGCACATGAGTAAATGACATATGATGACATGTAAAAGCATATGGTTTTGGGGAATGTAGTAATTTGTTCATGTAGTATGTCGCTTATCAATTTTCCCCAATGCAGCTCCACAGGACCCTCTATCATGCGGGATATTATCACAAACATCCAAGGTTTGAATTTGCTTGCATCTCTTAAACTAGCTACTCTGCTCATCAAAGTTATAATGTCTTGCATTTCTTGTTTAAACATAGACCTCTAAATTACCTTGGTCTATTGTTTAATTGGTTGTTGGCACCATTGGGTGCTCATAATTTCTCTATTACGCTCTTCAACACTCTGATATGTCTTGGTCTTGTTCTTCAGGTCAACATTGAACATATGTGTGTAAATGGGTAGACCAAATGTGTATATGATTCCTTTTTGAGATAGGTCTGCATAAACTCTCCCTTCTTTCTCAACAAACCTCTTAGTTGGCTTATAATGATTTATGCATTACATAACTAATTCAAGAGCTTACATTGTTGGTGGAAACCCTCTTGCAAGAAGTAATCCATTTGCCACAAAACTCTTGGTACATTGAGAAGCATTCTCTTGTAATAGTCATGAGCGGATTTCAATGTCAGAAGACCATCCCATGTGGGTATCTGTAACCACTACGTTGATGGGTACTGCTTGTGAATTGCAATACTTGAATTCATCTTCTGCCCTTGCATCAGAAGTACTTATTTTGTATAGAATGTGCTCTACAGTTTTTAGAATGTGTCTTGTGTGCGAGTTAGGGTTAGATTTAACCAAAACTTATGTTTCATAAAAAAATCAATTCATTTTTTATTAAATTTAACAATTCAGAGAATAATTAACATTTCAATTTCAGAATGGGAAATACCATTATCAAGATTTTTAGCCTGAGAAACTCTTAACAAAGTATCATTTATTTGAAACATACCTAGTTCTGGTTATTAATGGTGATTCTTCATAATGCAACTTCAAAACCCTTGGTAGCTGCGTCTTAGTTTCTCAAAATTTTACCTCTCTTTGTGTGCCAATGTCGCTTCATTAATTCAATGTCCTTAGCAAATCTACAATATGACACGAAGTGGAGTGTTGAAAAAGCAATTGCATGCTTGAGGTGGTGCCAAGTACATAGGTAGTTTTCCACCTTCATTAATTACCTGTTATTTCACATTAATTCCTAGAATAAAGGTGCAATCATTATGGATTATGGTCCAAATCACGAACACCTAGATTTCTGTGTTGGCTTGTTATTTGAGAAGAAAGACAACGCAGTGATTATATGTGGCAATCAAATGTCATGTTGGTTCTTTGCAAGGTATATGTCATTAAAGATATGTGATCGATTGGTGATCACCAGGATTAAAGCTTTCCAATATTGCTTCTAAAAGGAGCAAACAACACCGGGATTCGAGAAATACCTTTTTTGAGAAAAAAAAAGACGGAACGAAAGGAAAGACCGAAAACAGAGTGTAAAAGATAAATTTAACACAATTTCAAAGCCAACTCTCTGGTTTCTGACTTTCAAAAAGAAACAATAAAATACCGGACTCCGGTAAGAAAGAAAATTACCGGGATTAAAATTTTGATCAATGTAATACTGGGCGGAGCTAGAATCTTATGAAGATACAATTTCTCTTTGGCTCAAACACAAGACTCTAGGATTCCAATTTCCGGTAATAGACTAAACATTAAGAGCATACAAAAACACCAAAACTGAGAAACAAAAATGATATAACAACAAAAAAGGCCAAATGAAAATGAGAGGAAATTAGCAACCGACTGAGCATCAAAACAATGCCAAAACGAGCGAAAAAAAAACAAAAGAGCAAGGAAAAGAAAATAAAAAGAGGGGGTCCACATTTTGCCAAGGGGGCAAAATGCGGCGTGTTGTGAGACCGCACAACAACTAGCAACCAACAAAACTAAATAAAACAATAGAAAGTCAATTCCAGATCTTACATCAATATTCCAACTTTCTTTAGTATTCTAATTATAAATCATGGGATCCTTATTCCATATTCAAATTTTACTTCGGTTAGCATGAAAAATCAAGTATTACTGAGAACATGTGTGTGCAATTGATTATTTCTACTATAGTAAACTTAGAAATAACAACTATTTGCATTAACCTACATAATATAACAATTCCTTTTAAGTGAACTAGGGATAGAGCCTTGCTACTAGTCAAGTGTCCATAGCCCTGACAAGGTTATCTCCGTAATTCCCCCAAACATAGCTCTACTGTCGGTCAGGTGTCCATAGCCCCGGTAGAGTTATTTGGATGGCCTAATGAGTTGATATCTCTCTCTTTTTTTTTTAGTTATGGCAATGATAGCTCATTTTTTTACTTTTGATATTGCAATAATAGCTCTTGTATCAACTTGCAAGCATTGAAACCCGCTATTAGGTTGAGAATTACACTAGTAACAAAGGTAGCCTTTTGATTTTTCAATTAATGCAAACAACTGCTATCCCAAATTTCATTAGAATGATTTTAAATGTATTTGTTTGTAGCTCAACATCAACTGAATGATTCATGCTAATCAGAGTATATAAAAAAATTTGAATAATTCTTGAACAATTTATAAATAGAAAACTATTTCCGGTCAGAATATAGATTAAAGTTTTGGAGTTGACATTCTATTAACTTGTAGACCTTCAAAGGTTGCCAATTAATGTAAAATAAAATGACACGACACCCCAAAAAAAAATGAAAAAGAAACAAACAAAATAAACAAAACGACAAAAACAAACAAAACCAACTAAAAAAAAGAAAATAGGTACAAACTATTTACAAAAATATTTACAGAGCTATTTACAAAACTATTTACAAAACTATTTAGTTATGAGTGGAAATAATGTTTTAAGAACTGCCCATTTATAGGAAATGGGATATCTTTGCCAGTCAAAGACTTTAATCTATAAGTACTATCACCCAAGATTTCAGAAATTTGGTATGGGCCTATCCACAATTTGTCAAACTTACCATGTTCACCTTTACGTTCATGAGCTTTGTTCTAATACAAGACCATATCGGATATTCTGAAGGTCTTTAATCTAGCTCTCTTATCAAACCATATTTTCACTACATATTGATGTTTAGCAAAATGATCTATAGCTCGAGTACGTTTTTCATCTAAATGCATCAATTGCAATAACCTAGCTTTTGTTTGATCATCTAATCAAATATATTCTTGTGCAAACTGCCAAGTAGGGATTTTTAAGTTTATTGGTAGTATAGGATCTACCCCATAGACTAAATGATAAGGAGAATTTCCTAATGCAACTTTCATCCTAGTACGATCTACCCAAAGGGAAAATTTTAATAAAGAATGCCATTCCCTAGGGTTCTTTTCAATCAATTTTCTAATTATATCCAACAAATTTTTATTTGATGATTTAGCTAATCCATTTCCCTGTGGATAATAATTAGATGAAAATTTTAGTGTTATGCCATATTCAAATGCCCAATTAGAAATTTCAATGAAGCAAAAGTGGGGCCATTATCACATACCAATGCATACGACGTTCCAAACTTGGTGATAATGTTTTCTTCTAAGAATTTGATGAGCATGTATGTAGTGCATTGCTTGCTAGGGCACACCTCTGTCCATCTGGTACAATAATCTGTAGTAGTCAATATAAATTTGTGACCAACAGAAGATGGAGGATTGATAGTTCCAATAAAGTCTAATTCCCATTGTGAAAAGGGACGCATCTCCATCACCGGCTGTAGCGATTGAGCATTGAATCTTCCTTTATTTGATGTTGTTTGACATGTATAACAATGTTTGACATGTTCATAAGTATCTTTAAAAACTGCGGGCCAGTAGTAACCCGCTCTTAAAATGAGGTGTGCAGTAGCTAGAGGTGCTCCATGAGCTATTCCAAATTTATCATGTAGTTCCTACAACACTTTATCAACTTCTGTTCTATTTAAACATCTTAAATAAATTCCTTTATGATTTCTTTTGAATAGAGCTCCTTCCTTAATCATGTAACTCTATGATTTTATCTTGAGGGCTCTGCTTTAATTCCTTTGCATATGATCAGGACGAGTATGACTGACCAAATAATGACAAATGTCTGAATACCAATCTTCTTGATCTTTTTCATCCAATGTGTATTGTTGGCTTGCAATTTGTGGATCTATTTCTGCAATAGATTTGACCAAAGCTTGTCCTTTGACCAACTTCATGGGTATGATATCTAAATCATATTCTTGTAAAATAGTGACCCATTTAGCTCTCTTTTCTCCGAGCTCACTCTGTGTTAACAACATTTTAATAGCCAAATCTGGGACAATGGCTTTGACTATACTTCTGAGGATGTAATGTATGAACTTGCATACAACTTTGACCAAATCAAAGGCTTGTTTCTCAATATCCATGTATCTCAATTTTGCTTCCTTGAATGGAGCACTCATGAAAGCAATTGGTTTTTCTTCTTTATTTTTTCCTTTCTGTGTTAATACTGCTACACAAGTGTGACTAGAAGCAAATGAGTAAATATAAAAAGGTTTAACATAGTTTGGACTTACCAATACTGGTGCTTCTATGATTGCAGTCTTTATAGTCTCGAAGGTGATTTTAGCTTCATTTGTCCACTCTATCTTGACGTCTTTCTTTAACATATCATTGAGTGGCTTCACTATTTCGGTGAATCTTGTAATAAATTTTTAAACAAAATTAATCTTACCAAAAAATGACTTCAATTCTTTTCTACTTCCCAGGGGCTGTAACTTGAGTAGTGCATTCACTCTATCTAGATCGATTGAAATACCATGTTCAGAAATGATATGTCCAAGTAACTTTCCTTCAGTCACCTTGAAAATACACTTTTTAGGATTTAATGAAACTCCATAAGTTTCACACTTTTGTAGTATGGTTCTAAGATCTCGAACGTGATCTCTTTTGTCTTTAGAAAATACTATAAGGTTGTCCATGTAAATAATGATGCATTTTCATATCAATTCTCGAAAAGCATAGTCCATAGCTCTCTAGAATATAGCTCCAACATTTATTAATCCAAACGACATCCTTTTGTAAGCGAAAGTTCCCCACTTTGTGGTGAAAGTTGTTTTCATATGATCTTCCCTCACTACCATTACTTGGTTATATCCAAAAAATCCATCCAAAAAGGACATCATTTGTGAACCGTTAACTATCTGTAACATTTCTTCCAGTGAGGGTAGTCGATAATTGAATTTTTTAGATGCCTTGTTGAGATTTCAGAAATCTACACACAATCGTATATCTCCATTCTTCTTCCTTATAGGGACTAAATTTTCCACCCAAGTGGAATGTCTGATTGGAAAGATTATCTTAGCTGACAATAGTTTTTGAACTTCCTTTTGAATTAAAGGCTCTAAGAGTGCATTTACTAGACATTGTTTCTGTCAGAAAGGTTTCACATTAGGTTTCAATGGTTTAGTATGTGTAATGATGGAAGTGTCATATGTCTTCAAGTCTTCATATGTTCATGCTATGACTTTCCAATAATCTTTAAGTGCCTGAGAAATATTTCTCTTTTCTTCTTCAATACAAACCTTCCCTATGAGTACGTTCTTAGGATCTTCAGTATGCAAATTGTATAACTCAGATAGTCCTCCGTCACTTTGAGGAAAATCTTTCTGTCTAACCATCTGGTCCATATCGAACAATCATTCTAACTTAATTATTCCTTTCAAAATATTATTATCTTTGGCTTGAGTCAATTCTTCATCTCGAATTTCGCCATCAGGACGATCTATCTCTTCAATTATTTTTGCTTTGAAAATACCTGAATTAGTAATGAATTCCAATATGTGTTGATCATCTTCGAATACTTGCAGGTTAGTGACATTATCAGGAACTGAAGGTAATTGTACCAGTTCAACTATGAATCTTTTCAAATATGAAGTCTCTAAAGGTTCTAGAGTACTAGCAGCGGTAGCTAGAGCATCGACTCTCTGATTGAATCTGTTAGCTCTCAAAAATGCAGGTTTGAACCACGAAAGGTTGCCAAGCTTTCACGACGTTTCAGAGTAACAGAACAAGGTTTGAAACAATCAAACCTTCTACTCTTTAGGTGCTGCAAACCTGGGTGGGTGTACCTTTCTGAATAGTGCAGACTTAACTTATGATTATCCTTCTGAAATGCTTTGTCCACAATGGCAGATAACAGTGAACAAACCAAACTCAATAGCTACCTTCTGATCTAAATCTTAGGATGCTCAATTAATAGATATAAAGAAATTGAAATGGATTCAAATAGTGAAATGCAAAGACTAGTGCCTTGTTGGGTAGGCGGAGTCAAATGAGATCAAGATGAACAACACTCTTTGGATGAGATACAAATTATCTGGCATATGATCTATTCATAACTTGTATGAACATGCAATATTGTGACTACTAAGTTCTACTTTAATGATCCAAAATGAAATCTCTCTGATTACTGTGATCAATAAAAGGATTTAATCTTTACTTGAAAGAACTAATTGGTCAATCACACGAATACAACAAATGTGTATTGATAAATTGAACATAAACTTGTTATGTCAACTTAAATAACCAGAAAATTCAATCATGGAGACTACTTAGCAGTATTTTTCATTTAATTCAATAGATAACTGATACCAGAAAAATGCAGCAACATCAACTGAATCTCATAAATACCTCCATTGTGAAAATCATGCAACAATAGCCTCTGGTCTGATAATTTTATTCTAATGTATCTACTTGCAGTGTATCGAAAAATCTAATCTCTGGTCCCTCCTCAATTAACAACTACATCATGCTTAAATATACACCAGCATGAGAAAAATATCAAAATAAAACATCATGTTGGCCCAGCATGAAAATCGGGCTCAAAAAATGTCGGCCTACAATGGTTATTCAAATAGATTCATGTCGGCCTCAGCAATCTGAAATTCTGTTTTCACTAGTGAGCAGTCGGCGGGACATATCGCAACCTATGCCAAAGGCAATTCAAATGTTCATCGCTATGCTCGTATCTTGTTTTCATATTCGCTATGGCAACCTGTTAGTTATACCGAAGCCATGTAGTAGCCTTTTGTTCCATTGCATATCGCTATAGCCTGCTCAAGTCGGTGAAACGCTATGTAGACCATTCATTTTTACACCGAGGACCCACTTCATTCCTCACATATCACTGTGACAAATCACCTCTCCTGCCGACGAGCCCACATATCATATGTATGTCGCTGTAGCTCAAAAGTGTCGGAAAGACCTTATAGAGAATACACAAGTCACACCGAAAGGTCTTACCATCCCCACAAGTCGCCAAGACCCAACATTTCTCACACCGACAGACCGCTCATCATGTGTGTCGCTATAGCTTGTGACTGTCGGGGAAACCCTTTGTAGATATTACATCGCTTTGCCAAAGATTATGAGCCACAATGTATCGCTAAGACATCGCCACCCCTACGCCGACAAAGATTCTCATGTCGTTATAACATTCAACCTTCGGTAAGACGCTATGTAGAGAACACCTTGCTTCACCGAAAATCATCTAAAGTCATTCACATTCGCCAAGACAAAATGGTCCTCACGTCGACAAAGTCCACCCCTCGCCATAACTTGAAATCCTTGGCGTGACGCTATGTAGAGTGGAAAGCTATGCCGAAAAGACTTTAATACACCTGTTCGCCGAGAGAATTTAGGACTTTCACCGAAAGCCTCATATTGAACCATTGTTGGCAAGACTCGACCTCATCACTGTGACCACTCGCCGAAACACATAGCCTTTGCTGATAGATATCTCTGTTGTCGCCATAACAAGAGAAGTGTCTTGCCGAACACCCTGAAACAAAATGTTAGCACAAAACAGGTCGGGGAGACAATAGAAGACCTATGCCGATAGGCATCAAAAGGTGGAAAATGCAAGACCCAAAGGATTCAAAGGAGAAATATGATAGAATATAGATGAAATATGCACACGATAGGACTAGATATGGAAGCCTATAGGTGAAATCGTATGTAAAAACATCAGATTTTTACAGTTCTAACAGTGGCTCCAACTGGGGATGAATGATAGTCAAATCATTGCAAGGATCCAGAATCCATGGGAGAGCAGACCAGACAGAGAATGAACCAATGAGCAACAATGGAACGAACGACAATGGAAATGAATGCAGAGAATGCAAGATGGACGTGGAAATGGATGCAAAATGAATGCAAAATGGAAGTGAAGTGGAAATGAATGAAGACCTAAACTACTGTGCATGGAATATAATTTTAAAGAGGACCATCAAGAGTCGTCCATGCACTGGCAACCCTTAATCCTCTGTGATGCTCAAGAGAAGAAAAGCTTCAAGAATTTCCCATGAACAGGCAATTCCTAATCTTCACCAACCATGTTTTGCAGATAGTATGAATCTTCACCCCCTTTTCCGACAACAACAAATGGTCCTAGCCAGAGAGCTTCAAATTTACCATGCTTTCCCTTCTCCTGACACCTTGCATTCCACATTAACACCAAGTCATTCTCTTCAAATTTTCTATTCTTTGCCTTCTTGTCAAATAGATATTTCATCTGTGCCTGTAACTTCATGTTTTGACTTTGGGCCTCTCTTCTTACTTCATCAAGTTTAGCAAGTTGTTCCATTTTGTCTTCCATAGGCTCAGGAACTTCCAAATCTTCTTGTAAAACAAACTTATAGACTGGTAACAGGTTCTGCAGAGGCATCCTGGCTTGTGCTCCATATACTAATTCAAATGGTGATTTTCCAATTGCCTTCTTCACAGTGATCCTATCAGCCCACACAACCAGTTTTAGCTTTGAATCCCAAGCTCTCTTGTTATGTTCCAACATCCTTTTTATAATCTTTAAAAGACTTTTATTGCTAGACTTTGCTTGACCATTGGCTTGTGGATGATAAGGAGCTGCATAGGAAATAGTAATGCCATACCTTTCACAAAAACTTTTGAATTCATCTGATCTGAAGCACATCCCATTGTCTGTGATTATCTTTAATGGAGCACCAAATTTGGTGATAATATTGTCCATCAAGAAATTAGTTACTACCTTACTTGTAGCCTGCTTGGTTGGAATAGCCTCCACCCATTTTGTAAAATAATCAGTGGCAACTAGTATCCATCTATGTCCTCCACTTGACCTCTCTTGTATCTCTCCAATAAAATCAATTCCCCATTGATGAAAAGGGGCATCCACTTGCAGAGGTTGAAGTGGCAAAGCACCTTGATACTTCAATTTACCAGAAAACTTTTGACAAGCTTCACACTTCCTCACATGTGTAAAGGAATCATTAAAATCTTTTGGCCAATAATACCCAGCCCTGAGAATCTTGTGTGCAGTTGTCTTTGCTGATTAGTGACCTCCACAAACTCCCTCATGCATTTCACTTAGAACACGCTTGGCCTGTGATTCATCCAGACATAATAATAATACACCATCTTTGTTTTTCCAAAACAAATCTCCATCAATGAAAACATACTTTGATGCATGTAACTTCAAAGTTCTCTTTTGGCTGTCACTTAGCCCATCTGGATACTTCATGTATTTAAGATAATGCATAACATCAGTATACCATGGAGTGTGCTCAATGCTTGCAATTGTAGCCCCTTCTTCAACATTGCAAATCTGATTTGCCTCAATATTGGTTTCCGCCATCAGCTTAGCCAAGTCTTGGCCTCTTACCAACTTAGTAATCTGTATCTCCATGTCAAATTCTTGAATCTTGTTGATCCATCTGAATCTTTTCCCTGTAACTTCAGATTGTGTTAAAATGTCTTTGACAGCAGCATGAGGGACATAAGCAATCACTTTGGCTCCTACGAGATATGGTCTGAATGCTTTTACAACTTTCACCAATGCAAATGCTTGTTTCTCCATTATGTCATATTTCAATTCAGACCCTTGTAATGATTTACTAAAGAAAGACATAGGTTGTTCATAGCCATCATCATTTTTTTGTAACATAACAGCAACAATAGTATGCATTGAGGCAAAAGAAAAAATTTGAAAGGGCTTTGCAAAATTTGGAGACTTAAGCACAGGAGCCTCTTTGATAGCCATCTTGATGGACATAAAAGCATCCAAAGCTTCAGTAGTCCAGTCAATCTTTTGTCCTTTCTTCAACATTTTAGATATGGGCTTGACAATCTCAGCAAAATTAGAAACAAATCTTCTGACAAAATTAATTTGACCAAAGAATGACTGTATTGCCTTGACAGTTTTAGGAATAGGGATTTTTTCAATAGCTTCAACTCTCTCAGGGTCTATTTTAATTCCTTCTTTTGAAACAATATGACCCAAGAGTTTACCTTCTGTAACTGCAAAATGACACTTCTTTGGATTTAAACTAATACCATATTCAAGAGCTTTAATAAATACCTTTTCAAGATGTTGCACATGATCTTCAGCCTTCTTTGAGTAAGTAGTCAAGTCATCTTGATACACCACCATGATAATGTTAATCAAATCAGCAAACACAACATCCATGGCTCTTTGGAAAGTTGCTCCAGCATTAGTGAGACCAAATGGCATTCTTATGTATACATATGTTCCCCAAGGAGTAGTGAATGATGTCTTGTATTGCTTAGACTCCTTGACTTTGACTTGATTGTATCCAGAAAATCCATCCATCATAGACAATAACTCACATCTTGTCACTTTATGCAGTATGGCTTCCATATTTGGTAGAGGATAATTATCCTTAAGAGATGCCACGTTCAAATTTCTAAAGTCAACACACAATATGATGTCACCATTCTTCTTTCTTACAAGAACTAGATTTGAAACCCAGGTTGAATGTCTAATTGGTTTAATGATTCCTCCCTCCCTGAGCTTAGTTAATTCCTCCTGCATCTTAGGCTCCAGTATTGGATTTATTGGTCTTTGCTTCTGCCTAAAAGGCTTGGCGTCTGGCTTCAGTGGTATTTCATGCTGAAATAAATCTTCCCTGTATGCTTTCAGATATTCATATGACCAAGCAAAAACATGTTTGTACTTTCTCAAAAACTCTATCAACATTCTTCTAATTGCAGGGCTGATCTTCTTTCCAATGTATACCCTTCTTGGTGCTATGTCAGTCCCCAAATTGATTTCTTCAACATCTTCCTTTCTGACTGGTATTTGCTTCATTAAAGATCTATCATTTCCATCATACACCCTTTCCAATGCCACTAGACCCTTGGGCAATTTATTTGTTTTGAGCTATAAGATCTCCTTGCTAAGCACAATTTGTTTGCCATCTACTTCCTCAACAAAAGCATTGAAATCAATCTCCTGAGCTTCATACTGATCCACGCAATGAAGAAATTTCAAAAGATCATCATCATCATTGAAAAATTGCTAGCTATAAATGTTATCAGGAATAGCATGCCTCATCTTGAACTCAATCTGTGATACACCAGCCAGTGTGATATCATCTCTTTTCAATGCTACATTTGCTAAAAAATCAGCCATTATGTTTTTTGACCTGTCAATCCACTCAATTGAAAAAGCATCAAATAAGTCAATTGTGTCCCATACAACATTCCTATATTGTTTTAATCTTTTGTGCTTTGCTGCATATTTTGATTTAACCTGTGAAACAACCAACTCAGAATCACTCAAAATAGCCAGCAACTTAATCTTGTGTTTCACAGCTATGTTCAAACCTGTCAATAAAGCTTCATATTCTGCCACATTGTTTGTACATTCGAATGCTAACAGGAAAGAGTATTTAAAAGTAATACCTCCAGGCAAAACAAATACAATCCCATCTCCATTACCTTCTTGGTTGCAGGCTCCATCAAAATACATCTTCCAGACACTGTTGCAATCAAGTGCAGTGTGTTTCTCAATTGGGTCATTATTTATTAATTCTGGCTGAGCTGGTTCAATCTTAAAACTCCCCAGGTCAACATCACAAAAACAATTGATCTGATCTTGTGACACACTTTCAACAAGTTGGTTCATTCTTGGCTCTCTGTATAACTTGACCTCCTGACCATTCACTGGTATAGTAGCATAAGATAAATCAAATTGAACATTCCCACCTACAGCTGCAGTCCACTGTCTTGACAAAAGCATCCCGAATTGAGGAGTATCAATAACTGTTATGTCTATATTATATGTTGCCTGCGGATATGTAGCCAATTTGACCTCAACATCTTTTATAATACCAACTACTGGGACAGGTCGATTATCCATAGCATAACACTTCCCTTCACATGTATCAACCCACATGCCAAGCTGTTTCATTACTCCTACTGGCATAATGTATATAGCAGCACCAGAATCTATCATACAATTCCTCAACAACTTATTATTTATTAGCAATGTGGTAAAGAAAGGATCCACTTGTGGGGAGGTTGTTAAAACATCACCTAAATAGATCTTTGAATTATTTATCTTTTCCTGCCTATTGACTTCTTCAGAATTCATATGCTTTTCATTCCCATTTGTAATCAATTTAACAGCACTATCTCTGTACTCCTTAATTTTCATCAATTCAAGTAATGGAACAGACATTTTTACCTGGGATAACGCCTGGGTGAAATCAAAAGAAGAACCCTCCGTCTTGACAATCTTCCTTTGTTCTAGCGCTTCTCCGTTGCTTTCCTCTTTTTCTATTTTACTAGACTGATCAGATCTTTATAGTTCCTTGTGTAATTCTGCAACTTTTTGTTCTTGGTCAGACTTTTTTTCAATTTTATCATGTTGCTTGTTTTCTGGCTTCTTTACAGTTTCCTATGTTGCCTTTTGGTCTTTTATAAAAATTCCCTCAGGAACCCCATCTTGCTCACTTACTTTCCTATTTCTCAACCAGTATTGACTTCTAGCTTTCTCAACCACAGCAACAGTAATCCTTTCAATCTCATCTTTAGTTAGTCTTCTAATACTACACTAATTAGGCACCTCAATTGAATGTGGCTCTGTGTAATCTTCATCAGAATCATAAAAGATCTACTGTTTAGCCATATGAACATTATATTTCTACTTTGAAACATCATATTCATAACCTTCATCCTCTGAAGATGAGTTTCTTTCCTCAACATGGTGAAGAATATTTGAAGTCAAATATACCTTGTGGTCTTCTCCATCATTTTCTATCAACATTCCCTCCTCTTGCATCTTTTGAGCTACAACACAATAGTCTGGAGAATGTGGCTGATTACAGACTTCACAAAAGTAACTATTACTCAACATGTAAGTCCCTTTCTTGCTCAGTGGATCTGGAGTTTCTTTATTTCTGGACCTAGCTGCCATAGGTTTCCCATCTTTCTAGTCTGTATTGTAATGCATATCATGCAGCCTTGGCCTTTCACCTCTATTCTCATTTCTGTAAGTATTCTCTTGTCTGTACTGATAATTATTGCTTTGCTGAGGAGGCCTAGGGTTGTCTCTCTTATTAATTACACTAGCAGCCTTCCTGTTATTTTCAATTGTCAAAGCAACTTTCTGTGCTTTAGCCAAGTCTCTTGGAAATCTATTTCTCAGTTTGTACCCTGTTTTGGGATCAAATGCACTTAAATAAATACTCAATGCAGCGGAATCTGACAACCTTGATTCAAGAGGGACTTTAGTATGCAACTTGTTGAATTTGCGGTTGAAATCATAAATTGAATCATTATGATTTTTCTGAATCCTTACCAATTCATGAAGAGCTGCATCTGGAGCATTTTGATTCCCATATTGTTCTAAGAATTTGTCTTGAAATGTTTGGAGAGAATTAATTGAATATGCTGGTAAGCTGTTAAACCAATCCCTAGCATCTTCAATAAGTGACATCATAAACAGCCTCATGTGCAAATCTTCATATGACATACCTATGTCTTGAATGGCCACATTGAAATTCCTTAGATGCTCTTCAGTAGTGATTGCATTACTCCCTGTAAACTTTGGAATCATACCTCTCCAACTACTATCCATAGGGTAAGGGCATGTATTGAGACCTGCCAAATCAAATTTCCTGATCATTGCTACATATTGGTTGGGGGGAGGTATAGGTGGATACTGATTCTGATGTAAAGGATGTGCATTATGCTGAGGGATGTGATGCTGACCAGGAGGGGGATGCACATTCGCATGCTGTTTGGGAATATGAGGTGGCTGATTTGGCTACCTGTAGTGATTCCCTATCTGATGGTGAGGAGAATTTTGCTGATTGGAGGACCCTGCACCATGATCACCTTGCTTGTGAGGTGGAACATATTTTGAACCACCAGCTGTTTGATCAGTAATTTGGGCTTTCTGTAATTTAGCCTCTAGCTCCCTTATTCTCTTCTCTTTTTGTTCCAACAGTGCTTTTGCTTCATCAGAAATCAAGAGCTCATGGTTCTGAATTTTGATTCGTTCAGCCTCTTGTTCAACTTCAAACTCAGCCTATTTCCTAGCTTCAAACTCAGCCTGTTTCCTAGCTTCAAACTCAACCTGTTTCTGAAAATCGTGAGAAGAAAAAGGATTTCTTTGATCCTCGGGAGTATAAAGTTCTGCACTTGAATCATCTCTCCATGTATCATAGCAATTATATGTTTCACCATGTGCTCCTAGTGCTTTACCTTTGTTTGTTATGCACATGTCCTCATTTATTCCTTTTCCCTTATCAACTCTATCATCTTTATGTGTCCACTTACTGCCGCCAGCAGGAGCTCCAGTATGACCTCCCCTATACTAAGATCTTCTTCCATTCATGATGAACAGCTGCAAAAATTATGTCAGAGTCGCCACTCACTTTTATCAAAATGAAAAAAATGTTAGATACTTCTAATTCCCAGCGGAGTCTGTGCAATAATTCTGACTCTATAAGTAAGGCTTTGATTCTGATTGTTTTCCCCAGCAGAGTCGCCAATTTGTTAGCTCTCAAAAACGCAGGTTTGAACCACGAAAGGTTGCCAAGCTTTCACAACGTTTCAGGGTAACAGAACAAGGTTTGAAACAGTCAAACCTTCTACTCTTTAGGTGCTACAAACCTGGGTGGTTGTACCTTTTTGAACAGTGCAGACTTAACTTATGATTATCCTTCTGAAATGCTTTGTCCACAATGGCAGATAACAGTGAACAAACTAAACTCAATAGCTACCTTCTAATCTAAATCCTAGGATGCTCAATTAATAGATATAAAGAAACTGAAATGGATTCAAATAGTGAAATGCAGAGACTAGTGCCTTGTTGGGTAGGCGGAGTCAAATGAGATCAAGATGAACAACACTCTTTGGATGAGATACAAATTATCTGGCATATGATCTATTCATAACTTGTATGAACATGCAATATTGTGACTACTAAGTTCTACTTTAATGATCCAAAATGAAATCTCTCTGATTACTGTGATCAATAAAAGGATTTAATCTTTACTTGAAAGAACCAATTGGTCAATCACACGAATACAACAAATGTGTATTGATAAATTGAACATAAACTTGTTATGTCAACTTAAATAACCAAAAAAATCAATCATGGAGACAACTTAGCAGTATTTTTCATTTAATTCAACAGATAACTGACACCAAAAAAATGCAGCAACATCAACTAAATCTCATAAATACCTCCATTGTGAAAATCATGCAACAATAGCCTCTGGTCTGATAATTTTATTCTAATGTATCTACTTGCAGTGTATCAAAAAATCTAATCTCTGGTCCCTCCTCAATTAACAACTACATCATGCTTAAATATACACCAGCACGAGAAATATATCAAAATAAAACATCATGTCATCCCAGCATGAAAATCAGGCTCAAAAAATGTCGGCCTACAATGGTTATTCAAATAGATTCATGTCGGCCTCAGCAATCTAAAATTCTGTTTTCACTAGTGAGCAGTCGGCGGGACATATCACAACCTATGCCGAAGGCAATTCAAACGTTCATTGCTCTGCTTGTATCTTGTTTTCATATTCGCTATGGCAACCTGTTAGTTATACCGAAGCCATGTAGTAGCCTTTTGTTCCATCGCATATCACTATAGCCTGCTCGAGTCAGTGAAACGCTATATAGACCATTCATTGTTACACCAAGGACCCACTTCATTCCTCACATATCGCTGTGACAAATCACCTCTCTCGCCGATGAGACCACATATCATATGTATGTCACTATAGCTCAAAAGTGTTGGGAAGACCTTATAGAGAATACACAAGTCACACCGAAAGGTCTTACCATCCCTGCAAGTCGCCGAGACCCAACGTTTCTCACATCGACAGACCGCTCATCATGTGTGTCGCTATAGCTTGTGACTGTCAGGGAAACCCTTTGTAGATATTACATCGCTTTGTCGAAGATTATGAGCCACAATGTATCGCTAAGACATCGCCACCCCTATGCCGACAAAGATTCTCATGTCGTTATAACATTCAACCTTCGGTAAGACGCTATGTAGAGAACACCTTGCTTCACCGAAAATGATCCGAAGTCATTCACATTCGCCAAGACAAAATGGTTCTCACACCGACAGAGTCCACCGCTTGCCATAACTTGAAATCCTCGGCGTGACGCTATGTAGAGTGGAAAGTTATGCCGAAAAGACTTTAATACACCTATTCACCGAGAGAATTTAGGACTTTCACCGAAAGCCTCATATTGAACCATTGTCGGCAAGACCCGACCTCATCGCTGTGACCACTCGCCAAAACACATAGCCTTTGCCGATTGATATCTCTATTGTCGCCATAACAAGAGAAGTGTCTTGCCGAACGCCCTGAAACAAAATGTTAGCACAAAACAGGTCGGGGAGACAATAGAAGACCTATGCCGATAGGCATCAAAAGGTGGAAAATGCAAGACCCAAAGGATTCAAAGGAGAAATATGGTAGAATATAGATGAAATATGCACACGATAGGACTAGATATGGAAGCCTATAGGTGAAATCGTATGTAAAAACATCAGATTTTTACAGTTCTAACAGAATCTTATAGGAATATGAGAAATATTGAATGCATCGAAATCTTCAATTAAATCCCATACTCTGTGTCGATAATTGGATAATATTTTGTATTGGAAAATATATTTCCTTTAGACTTGTTTAACTACCAATTTTGAATCACCAAACACTTTAAGGATTCTAGCTTTCTTCTTGATTGTCAGGATCAAGCCATATATAAGGGCTTTGTATTCTGCCACATTGTTAGTACATTGAAATTGCAATCAAAATGCAACAAGAAAAGACTTACCTTATGGATTGATAAGTTTGATCCCAATTCCAATTCCTTTTTTTGATTTTGATCCATCAGATTTAAGAATCTAGGCTTGATCATCTGCAACCAATATTTTACCATTTTTTGATATCATTGTATAAATCTTTTCAGTTTGTATGTTTTGATCTTCGTTTCTATACGTTTTTTGGTTCAGTTCTTTCGATGTTATCATGTTCTAAAAAATATCGATTCTCAATCCTGTGAATTATCTCCAGGCACATCATACAATTCTTTTTTGAATGTGCAACATTAAGCAACCTGCACCAATCCTGCAACAAACCTTTTAGTGAAATTTTACTTTTATTGATTTCCTGAGCTTTTGCAATAATATTCTTCTGAAAATTATCATAAGGACTATTCTCTTCTTTAGAAGAATCACAATCTGATTCAATTAAAACATTTGTTCCAAGAATTAGTTTATTAGATTTCTTAGCATCACAAGTAAAAACTTCCTCAATTTTAACTCTTGAACTTCATATTCTATAAACTCCAGGCTCTACATCGACATATAGAACTTCATTTTTCTAATTATAATCTGTGATCATGTACTTCATGCATGGTTCTCTTTCAATCTGAATTTAATTAGGAACTCCTTTCCACGGTAACCACATGTGTTAGAAATCGATGGCCATGTATCCATTCAATGTTTTGGACCAATCTCTACTTAGAAGCATACCATAAGTATCAGGTATCTCCACGACTTGAATGCCAATATAATATTGGATTCTAGGATTAGAAGCCAATTGCATGTGAATATTTTTCAACTCTCCTACTATGTTTACCTTTGTATTGTCAAGTGGGGTGACTTTCTTTAAAGAATTTGTAAGGATTAACCCTAATGTCTGACATATAGATAATGGCATCACGCTAGTAGACGCTCCAAAGTCTACTAAACAGTTATGAAGATTCTTACGGAATATTCTCAAAGTGAGAAAAAATGGTGGGGACTCTAATTTTCCTTTGTAAAAGGCTACTTGCGTGTCCGCTATGGGAACAATGTTCTTATCTTTTGTTTTAGCCTGACTATCTTTCACTTGAAGGTCTTTGAATTTTCTTTCTTTAGGAAAATATTCTAA
Source organism: Sequoia sempervirens (assembly GCA_007258455.2). NCBI lineage: Eukaryota > Viridiplantae > Streptophyta > Pinopsida > Cupressales > Cupressaceae > Sequoia > Sequoia sempervirens. The sequence continues at coordinate 90,282,770 of VDFB02047230.1, forward strand.
AGTTTTTAAGAAAGCTTTCTTGATCATAGGTGTCTTAAGCAATTCTAATAGAGAAAGAATAATCTTTACCTTCTTAATTTCTTTTGCTAAATAATTAGTCAAATTGTTTTGGTCAGCAGAGTCTATCTTTTGACCTTTTGAAACATTTGATGAATTGTAGTAAGAGGTCACCTTGGGTAACCCAGGATTATTACTTGATTTGTTAGCAGGTGGAGTATTCACATTGTTAGGCAAGATAGATGTTGTTAAAGGCCCGTTGCATTTACCTCCACTGTTAACATTGTTCATCATGTTGTAAGTATGTCCTTTTTGAGGCTCTTTTTTGTCCTGATAAGGAAAAGTGTATGTTTCCAAAGTCAGTCAAATTATCACCTTCATATTCATGAGCATGACTTGTGATAGAGGTAGGTAATTTGAAGGGTTCATAACTTTCCAGGACTAAAGAAGAGTTATATCCTACCAGAACTAATTCATTTCCTTTAGGAGGATGAGAATCACAATGCTCATTGTAATGAGTAGCAGCAAGGAAAATGCCCAAAGCGATTTTGAATTGTGAACAATCCACTTCAGCATGAGCATTTGTATTATGAATTCTACACCAATTGCTCATTGCAAGGTCAGCTAAGTTCACTTTTGATGTATACTTTTCATCAGTTAAATCAGGATTATCTAAAGGCGTGGATACTCCCCTGTTATTAGGGTGTGTATTCCAAGGTCTAGGTGGCCTAGGAGCATCATACACTCGATTTTACGAATTTTGATTATTATTCCGCGAATAGAAATTTTGATTTCGTAATTGTGTAACCTCTGTGGTTAATCTTTTGAGTTGAGCTGTAATTTATTTCATGTCTTCCTTTTCCTCAGAAATTTTGACATTTTGATTTTCTTGAGTTTGTGAGAAAAAGGAATTTCCATTAGGACGCAGCTCTGTAATAGAAGGATTAGGGTGAGGGACTAAAGCTTGACTATTTCTTGGTTGAAAGAAAGTATTTTAAGGAAATGTCCCATTTTGGACCATTGTAGGATAAGCATTAAGAGCCATAGGATGACCTATAGGAACTCCATTTACATTCGGGGTAGGGTAAATATTTGATTTGTTTCCGCCATTTGTGGACAATCCATTTCTAAGATGTTTCATTTCTAAATTTACACTTACAACTTCAACATAGGCTTCTGGTAAAGTAGTGGGAGGATTTTCTCTTCACTTCACAAACACAACAATTAAAGGATCTACTGCTGTATAATAAACTGCGGTAGTAGACAAATTATCCACTACATAAGGTGCTTGTAACCTAAAATAAGACTTTTGAAATATGTCATTAAAAGTGGTTATAGGTTCACCTTCGAACCTCTTGATTTGATTGAATTGATGATATAACAAAGAAGGATCAGTCGGTGTTCTAAACCTGGCTAAGAATTAAGTTTCCATGTCTTGCCATGATCTGATAGAATTGAGAGGAAAATTGATATACCACTAGTAAACTTCATCACTCAGAGTATATGGGAACAACTGACATACGACATCTTCATGTTGAATTCTTGCTTGAAAGCATGTATCTTTGAATATAATGATATGCTCTTCAACATCTTTGTGAAAATAATACTTAGGACACAACTTATCAAGATTTTTAGGTAAATCATTATACACAAAAAATTGAATTGGTGACTCCACATTAAAGAATGCCACCACTATAGGAGGTGATGGTGCAATAACAGTTGGAATCTTTGGACTTGCACTTAAACTTCCAAACTTTTGAGGTCTATATGACATTCAACCACTAAGCTCGACTAAGGTCACTTGAGCATCACTAGACCGAGATCTAGTGGTTCTACGGAAATCTAGTTTAAAACCTAATGAAACCAAAAATAACAACAATAGGCCCTCCTTCTAGCGCCAATTCCTGTTGATGATGGTTTTGCTCGTAGTAAATAGTTCGAATAAAATCTCCACAGAAAAGACCACGAAGAGCCCATCCTTCTTGAAAGATATGGAACAAATACAACCTAAAGGTAAATTTTGCATACATAGGAAAAAGATTGGCTTTCGTTCAATCCCAAGTCTTTGATAACCAGGTCATGGTTGCACTAGGGTTGCTCTCGGGTAATGATGTGACATTTGTTGTTAATCTCAAAGGGACTACGGTTATTTCCAGCTTTGCTAAGAATTGTAAACATTTCACATAAAATTTCACCTCATTCATCGAATAACATCATGAAATCAAAAGATTCAATATAATATTTCATGAACATCACAAATTCCTTGCTATCACTTAAGTAGATTTAGCATTAAGCATTTAGCAACTTCATGGAAAATAAAATATTTTCATCAAAATTCTTTCCATTCATTTATATTTTTTGGAACATTTTCAAAAATATTAAACATCTATTCTAAAACAAAGTATAAAAAATACTAAAAAATAAAAGTTTCTCCCAGTTGTTCTCCATGGATGCCCCAAAGAATTAGTCAAAATAGAGCAAACCACTTTATATTTAACTAGATTGCTTCATAGCTACGTATAAAACAATGCAAGCATTTAAAGAGAGGGTTTCGTTTATGGACACCGAGTAGGTTTTGTATGCACCCTTAAACGGTGCAGCATATAGTCTTGTTCGACCGAACTTACAAAACCAACTACAAAAGATACTAAGATAGATAGCTATCCATAAAGCTCTGATATCAATTAATGTCTACGTGCATACAAATTTTTATGCCGAAATGGTTCAGAAAACATGAAAAAGGAACAAAACCTAAAAAGTTTATGCTCCTCTGACATCCACAAATTCCGAACTTAAAATAAAAATGTGGGAGGAGATGACCTTTTATAGAAACAAGGCCCCAAAAGTTCAACTTAAAAAGTTTTTCAGAGAATCAGAAATAACAAATTAAAATGTGGCACGTGGCATCTGCCAACTATCATCAAGAACATTCTAGAATAGTCAAGGCTTTGACTTCATCCACAACAAAACTTCTCTTCATACTTCAACACGAACATTTTGTATAAATCAAGGCTACTAGCTTCCTTCCAAAATATTGGAATGAGGAACATCTATCGAGACGGGGATCAACCTACAAATTTAAAATTGAAACCAAAAGAAACTTCATCATATTTCTAGTATCTGGTATCCGGTTCTTTCTCTTTTTCTTAGGACTCGGGCTCTAGGACTCTTCCTTCTTTTTTCAGCTGAAATTCTTGAAAAGCTCTTAATATTTGATGAATGCGATCTTTTGAAATTCTTCTTATTGCTCTCCAAGTGAGCTTGAGCCTAATATATTCTTTAGTTACTCGAAGTATGACATTCTTTTTCTGTACTTTGTCTGCTTCATACTTGGCTATAACATTTCTACACTATATTATTTTGTCAATGACCTCCCGTGTCAGCAATTAAATAGGATCTCTGTTTATCCTTTCTATCCTTTCCTTGAAAGCTTTAGCTTCCTTTCCCTCCTGTCCTAATGTTTGGGGATCAAAACCTCGACGTGTCAATATTTCAATAAATTCTTGATTTTCACTGATCAATCCTCTGCACTCAATGGTGACTCTTTCAAATCTTTCAATACATTGTATTAACATGTCACCTTCCCATTTTAGCTATTTCTTCCACTTTCCTAGAAATGGAATTTCATGTCCTGATATTACATTTTTTAGGAGTATCTATTTCTTGTATAAAATTATTAAGATTCAGAGGTAGTACTTCCACTTCCATTGGAGAAGCTAATTCCTTGATTAACCAATTAGGTGTATCATCATCTTGTTGTACCTCTGTAACATTTCCTTGTTTACCACTTGATTAAGGAACTTCTTCTCTTTGGTTTGCCACATTTTCTGAAATGGGGATTTCCTTAGTGATATCTAGCATAGATTCGAGATTGGTAGGATTTGACACTGTCTCCTCTATTTGGAGACATATTTTTCTGTCTATCCATATTTTCCATTTCATCTCTCTAAACATTATCTTCTTCATTCACTGCTACACCAAGATTCTCTCTATTTTTAATTCCATCTCGTGCAAACTATGTAGCTATTTCTTTTAGAATTTCAATTTCAATTTCAGTTTTAGCATGGCCTTTCTCTGATTCTTCAAAGACCTGTGAGTGTTCATTAACATTTTGCACATTCCCAAGTGAAGGCTGGGAATCAAGAGTATCTTCAACAATTATTTCATCAATAGGATTCTGCTCTGTAGTCTTTCCTGCTTCCATTTCAAGTACACTAGGGTTTCCTACCTCTGAGGTGAGCATTCCTTGAGTAAACTCTTCTTCTTCAACATTTATGGGGTTAGAGCTTGTATCCTAAATTTATTCTATCACTGGGTGTACCATGGGTTTGTCTTTAGACTTCTTTTCTTTCACTTTCTCCCACATAGCACCCGATTTGTCCATCTATTCTTTAATTCTTGCTTCATCTTCTTCAAAAATTTCCTCTGGAGCTATAGGAGTCCCTCCCAGTGCTTGTTTCATACTATCCATATTAACAGAAGGGGGAGAGGTAATTAATGTTGCAGACCTAGTTTGTGCACCAACATTCTTTGTTGCTCTTGTTTCTTCATCAATAATTACTCTTGTTCTGGGTTTAGCCGTGGAGGAAGATGCACCTTTAGGTCTTACTTTTGATTTATCCTTACCTACATCTGCATCTTTCTGTTTATTAGACGGTTTTATGGGAACTTCTTGTCTTGTAGTTTCAGGGGTTCTTTCTTCAATTCTAACACCTAGAGTCGCCTTACTAGTCTTTCTTTTCTTCTTGGTAGGCTCTCCACTTTCAAAATAAATTTCATATCTTTGTTTCCTTCTTTTATGTTCTGAGAAGATAGGTTCAATTCCTCTTTCTCTCAAACCTTTGCAAAAATCATCAATCTAGTGTTGAGTATACCTTAAGACTGGTCTAGTAAAGTCATCAATTGATGTCATATCTTCATCATCAACACCTGGGTCTAGAATGGGTTCATCATATACCCTGTCATCATTGTAAAATTGATTCAACACTTGACCATCATCTTCTTCCAATTGGTTCGGGATGTCATAAATCTTGAGTATTCGAGCAAATCTCAAAGTCATTCTTTCATATTTTCTTCTTACCACATGCTCATCTTCATAGTTAAGCCAATAATCTTCTAAATGAGGCACATGAGCATGAAAACCAACTATATTTGTAGCAATATTTACTTCAATATCATAATACACTCTCTGAAGAGGGAATTCTTCAAAATGGTAGGTCCTCAGTTCTTCTTCACACAAATCAGTCACTCTAATTGCATTGCACTTATAATTTGCTATTGTAATGGGAAATTTGAAAGAGGCCTTTTTACGAGCATGGCTATAATGAACCTGAGATGGTTTTAATTGTCTCACTAATTCCAATAAAACAATTTTATCTGTAGGATACCTGGGCAGCATGAATGGGTGTCCATCAAATCCCTCCACTCTAATGTAGGAGTAAGTTGGGAATTGTATGTACTAGCCTCCCATAGGCCGAATGGCACTTTGTGCTTCCAAGGATAATCTCTTAGCTTTATCACCTTCCATTGTTCTCACCAATTTCATAGAGAAGAAATCATTCACTTTTATGTAATCATCTTTATACTCGTGAACGGTGATATGGGGTAGATGTGCATATATCAAATTGTTGTCGAATTTTGTGCCCAGAGTACCAATCTTTTTCAACCCTTGTTTACTGGCTCTCATAGTACAGGAGTAAATGACATATGGTGACATGTAGAAGCATCTGGTTTTAGGAATTGTAGTAATATGTTCATGTAGTCTGTCACTTATCAATTTTCTCCAATGTAGCTCCATAGGACCCTCCATCACATGGGATATTATCACGAACATCCAGGGTTCAAATTTGCTTGCATCTCTTAAACTAGCTACTTTCCTCAACAAAGTTATAATGTCTTTCATTTTTTGTTTAAACATAGACCTCTGAATTACCTTGGTCTATTGTGTAATTAGTTGTTGGAACCATTGGGTGCTCATAATTTCTCTATTACTCTCTTTAGCATGCTGATATGTCTTGGTCTTCAGGTCAACATTGAGCATCTATGTGTAAATGGAGAGACCAAATGTGTATATGATTCCTTTCTGAGACAGGTTTGCATAAACTCTCCCTTCTTTCTCAACAAACCTCTTGGCTGGGTTATAATGATTTATACATTGCATAACTAATTCAGGAGCTTCCATTGCTGGAAAAAACATTCCTATAGGTAGTAATCCATTTTCCACAACATTCTTGGTACATTGAGAAGCATTCTCTTGTGATAGCTATGAGCGGATTTCAATGTCAGAAGATCATCCCATGTGGGTATCTGTAACCACTACGTTGATGGGTACTGCTTGTGAATTGCAATACTTGAATTCATCTTCTGCCCTTGTGTCAAAAGTACTCATTTTGTATAGAATGTGCTCTACAATTTTTAGAATATGTGTCTTGTGTGCAAGTTAGGGTTATATTTAACCAAAACTTACGTTTCATAAAATTTTCAATTCATTTTCGATTAAATTTAACAATTCAGAGAATAATTAACATTTCAATTTCAAAATGGGAAATACCATTATCAAGATTTTTAGCTTGAGAAACTCTTTAAAAATTATCAATTATTTAGAACATACCTAGTTCTAGTTATTAATGGTGATTCTTCAAAATGCAACTTCAAAACCCTTGGTAGCTGCGTCTTAGTATCTTGAAATTTTACCTCTCTTTGCACACCAATATCGCTTCTTTAATTCAATGTCCTTAGCAAATTTGTAATATGACGCGAAGTGGAGTGTTGAAAAAACAATTGCATGCTTGACGTGGTGCCAAGTACATAGGTAGCTCATCACCTTCATTAATTACCTGTTATTTCACATTAATTCCTAGAATAAAGGTGCAATCATTACAAATTATGGTCAAAATCACAAACACCTATATTTATGCGCTGGCTCGTTATTTGAGAAAAAAGACGATGTGGTGATTATACGTGGCAATCAGATGTCATGTTGGTTCTTTGCAAGGTATATGTCATTAAAGATATGTGATCGATTGGTGATCACCAGGATTAAAGCTTTCCAATATTGCTTCTAAAAGGAGCAAACAACATTGGGATCCGGGAAATACCTTTTTGAGAGAGAAAGAAAGAAAAAAAGAAAAAAAAACAGAATGAAAGGAAAGACCGGAAACAAAGTCTAAAAGATAAATTTAACACAATTTCAAAGCCGACTCTCTGGTTTCCGACTTTCAGAAAGAAACAATAAAATACCAGACTCCGGTAAGAAAGGAAATTACCAGGATTAAAATTTTGATCAATGAAATACTGAGCGGAGCTAGAATCTAATGAAGATACAATTTCTCTTTGGCTCAAACGAAGGACTTCGCGATTTTGATTTCCAGTAACAGACTAAACATTAAGAGCATACTGAAACACCAAAACTGAGAAACAAAAAGGATATAACAACAAAAAATGCCAAATGAAAATGAGAGAGGAAATTAGCAACCGACTAAGCATCAAAACAACACCAAAACGAGTGAAAACAAAACAAAAGAGCAAGAAAAAGAAAAGAAAAAGAGGGGGTCCACATTTTTCCAAGGGGAAAAATGGGGCGTGTTGTGAGACCACACAACAATTACATTCAATGTGGATAATTTTGGAGGCTAGGTTTTTTCCTCTTGATGGTTTTCCAATGGTATATATTGTTCAATATTGTCATATATCTTTGCTCTTTATAGTATGGTTATTTTTAAGGTTTCATACATATTTTTCTCTCATGGAGTTATGTAAGAAATGATTTGATCAACCTTGTAAATTTCTAATAGAGAGAGAGATTTGGAGTTGTCTTAATATAAATGGGGCATCTCGTAGCATTTATAAATATGATAGTGAAATAATTAGAAAATATGTCTCTATTTATGATAAATATATGTTGGATATTGTGCATGCTTTGGCTAAGTTTTTGTAATATTGAGTTTGTGAAATATTTGTGGTGAAGATATATCATAATAGACTAACTTTATTCCTTGGACAACATGACTTGAATAATATGCAACAAAAATGGGTGAGTAAGCTCCAAGCTTGTGATTTTGACATAAAGTACATGAAAGGGAAAAAATGTAGTTACCTACTTTATGTTTTACTTTTGTTATTTATGTTGATAGAAGGGTCTCTATTGTGATAGAATATGTTAAAAATGAATTCTCTATTGATCTCCTTGATGGGAATGTGAGATATGAATTTTTTTAGTAGTATATATCTCATTCTTTATAAAAATAAAATATTCATAGTTCTTGAATCAAAATTAAGGATAATATTTTAAGGGTTTTTAATGATTCACCGTTAATAGGATACCTATGGTACTATAAGACCTATAGATATTTTATAGAAATTTTCCCATGGAAGAGCCTCAAGGGGATACCCTCAAACACATAAAGTAATGCACGGTTTATTAGTAAAACAAAGTAGAGCATGTATTTCCATGTGACTTGCTTCAACCACTTCCTATCTTAAATTAGAAGTGGGAAAACATATCCATTGATTTCACCATAGGCCTCCATAAGGTACAACGTAAAGGTGGAATTTATGTTGTTGTGGATAGGATAAATAATTATGAAAACTTATTTTCTATTTCTTCAAAATTGAAGGCTCATTAGGTAGCAAATTTTGCTGGCATTGGTAGTTTGTCATTGATGTCAAAGGAATACATCGTTTGTTTCAAGAGGTAAGTTTCAAGGGTATTGATGTCTAGTTAGATTGTCACCTTGATATATTGATGAAGGGCATGAATTTCATTGGTTTAGTTGTTTTTGGTGACTATGAGCTACTGTTGTTGGCATTAATGTCAAAGACAATAAGGTATCTTGCAGCATTGATAATGCTATACCTCTTGGCATATTTTTGATTTGAGTTAGTGATTAGTTTATTGATCCTCACTTAAGCAAATTTATATCCTTACAAAGATATAAGTCACAAGAGTGGTGCTTATTATACAAACCTTGGTATATATATCATTTGATGGCTATTTTTTTCACAAGAGGACATTTAAATGATGATTACATCAATAAGGCATCATAAGTTTGATTATTTTCAAAGGTCAACAAGGTATCATATCAGGCTTTGTAAAAGCATGTGGAGATAAAAGTTAACATCGACAATATGATGATGTTTTCTTTGCGTTAAATGATTTCACATTCTTTTCAAAGAATAGGGCAAGGTAGAGCCACATCAAACAGGGTATGGAAGCTTGGAAGAGGAATGTGACTTTGCACAGAAAGTAGTTTCTTTGAGCAACTATGACTGACTGCATACCACACAACATCATAATATTAATCCTGGTTCAATTATGAAGATAGTTCTCTTTCTATTCAAAAATAGAGAACACTTTTTATGCATTATGTTGAAGGCATTCATGATAGAGAGTGTGATTGTATCAGAAAGAGACATCATTCTTGATATGAGAGTTATTGGCTTACAGTGATTCAAATTTTATGATTATTTTATTTGTATATCTGATACATTGAGAAGAATCTGTAATGCATCTACAAAGCATTGGTTTCATTGTATGATGTATCATTGTTTATAATCACAATATATACAATGATATATTGTATGTGAAATAAATTGTACTTTGCTTCTTAATCTCAAGTGATATGAGACCAGGAGATGTTGAGTAGAGAAACAGAGATGATACTCTGTATGTGAATTCAAAAATATTTGAAAAGTGATAATGTATAAGCTAGTGAGGCACATTTTCAGTGAGACACATTGCCAGTGAGGCACATTGCTTTTCTAGTGAGACATTTGAAATCTATCAGTGAGATAGTATTTCCAGTGAGGCATCTTGTAGCCAGTGAGGCATTTTTGACTAAGCCAGTGAGGCAATTTTACGAGTGGTTTTTATACCCCATGAGGGTTTTCCACTCAAGACAATTTTTGTGTTATGAGTTGTCATTATCACTGAAGTGTTTGGTCCTCATGTTCTATCATATGCCATTTAGTTTTAAAGTTGTCCTAAGATTATGTTATCTTGTAAATATTCCAGTTTTTGAGTTTCTATAATGTTTTCATTCTCTATGATCTGGTTATGGTCTTTATGTTCATTCATGTTAAAAATCCTCACATATGTTGGATAACTAAATTGCTCTGAAGCTTTCACTTTACATGTTCAAAGTTGTAAGAGTTTAAGTCAAGGTCATTTTGATTTGATATACCATTGATTCACCCCCCCTCTCAGTGGTATCATACTCCAACAAATTTATTCTTTAGGTAAGTGTTTATGCTACATAGTTTGCCTAAGAATACTATTAGTAATTAAGATAGTATATTTTTAGCTCCTTTTGGTAGGAATTATTTCATTTGGATGGTAAAAAACTCACTCCTAACACAAGTTATCACCTAAAAATAGATGGATAAGTATATAAATAGTCAATAAGTTGGTTGAAGGCTACTTGAACAATTATGTTTCTAATTAGCAATTAATATGGGTTAAGTGATCACACTCGAGAGAATATCTCTACAACACCACCCATCATGTGTCCATTGGTGTGTCTCCATTTGTGGAATTATATGGTTATTATGCATTAAACTTTAGTGATTTGTTTCTAATGGACAACAAGGTATGGACAACTAGTAGATTGGTGAAACAAACCTAAGACGTACTAAAGTCATTAAAATATCACATCTAGCAGACCTAGAATAGACAAAATCTATATATATATAAACCACAATAAGATATCATTTTAAATTGAGGATATGGTATTTTTGAGATTACAACCTTATAGACAATATTCAATAAAAAAAGGGGTTAAAAGCTCAAACCCTGCTTCTATGGGCTTTACAATATCTTGAGGATAATTGGTGAAGTTGTTTATAGGTTGGAACTACCAAATAATATTATGATTCATACAAAATTTCATGTTTCTTGTATTGAAACCTCAATTTTTATGTGTCTCATCTTTTCTTTGTTCTACTCTATAAGTTGTGTATTTGACCCTATCTACTCTTTTTTACTATTCGATATGAGAAATCTCTAGTTGGTTCCCCCATAATGAGTAATTTTCTAAGTATATTCATTCAAAGTGTTTTCATCAAATATCCTTATTAAAATTTGTTAAAGGGTACTTTAATGGTCAATTAATTGTAATTTGGCCTTTCTTTGGGTGAATTTTCAAATTTTAGAATTTCAAAGTTTCTCATTTTGTCATGCATGTCAAACCTATCATCCCTAGTATGCATTTCCCTCCAAGTCTAATTTTCCACTCTAAGCTCTTTTCCTTGAATTTCATAATTCTAGGTTTGGTCATCCATACACCCTTTCCTTAATTTCTAACTTTTCTCCCAAAAATTCCCCTTTGCAAGTTTTGGAGTTATGGAGTTTCTCATGTTGTTATGCCTATCAAACCTATAATACTTGGAATGCATTTCCCTCTAATTTTGATTTTCCCTTCTAAAACCCTTTTCCTTGAGTTTTAAGATTTTGATTTTGGTCATCCATGCATCCTTTCCTCAACTACCAAATTTTCACAAAAAAATCTCCCTTTGCAAATTTTAGAGTTTTAGAGTTTCTCATATTGTCATGCTTGTCAAACCTATCATCCCTAGCATACCCTTCCCTCCAAGTCGAACAATTCCCCTCTAAGATTATTTTCCTTGAATTTTGAGATTTTGAGTTTGGTCATCCATGCATCATTTCATCAACTTCTGAAATTTCTCCATAAAATTCCACTTTACAAATTTTGGAGATTTGGAGTTTTTCACACCATCATGCATGTTAGACCTATCATCCTTCACATGCCTTTAACTCCAAGCATAATTTCCCCCTCTAAGCTCTTTAATCTTGAATTTTAGGATTCTAGGTTTGGTCATCCATTCATCCTTTCCTCAATTTTCAAATTTTCTCCCCAAAATTTCAATTTGTATATTATAGAGTTTTAGAGTTTCTCATGTCGTCATTCCTATCATACCTTCGAGGTATTTTTTCCCCTCTTCCCCCTTTGTCATGAAAAGTCTTGAAACTCTATTGTTTGAACAAAAATACCTACCTCCCTTCCTACACAACCTAGAATGTTATTAAGGGCCTCAAAATAAATATGATTTGATAGATGAGGAATCTTAAATGCCTCTTGGTACCTATGGGCCCCTCTAAGACATGAATAGTGTACAAAAGAACATGGTTGGTGATGTAAAGGGCATGGTTCCAATTGTATGACCATGTGAAGTTGATGTAAGTATACATAGAGGGAATGCACAATTATATATAACCATGGTTCAAAGATAATTTTTTCTAGAGTGACTATGAAGGGGGGGAGAAAAAAAGAGCATCAGGTGCAGAATCAACAAAACAATGATATACATACAAAGCCCTAGGGTGTGAATTTTCAATTTTGGGTAAAGGTATTTTGTTATTATAATTATCTAGATTTGTCCCAAATTTTTAATGAATATTTGTAACCTTTGTAGATAAAATGATTAAAGATATAATCAAGCTTAGTTGAGTATCTCCTTGTGTGTGGTATATATTTCTAGATGTGTGTTGTTAGTTAGATTACTAAGTAAACCCACTTAACATTCTATAATTATTTATTGTTTTTCAAAATGTATGTGTAGAGCCAAACTTACTTGTACATTTTGAAAGGCATAGTGTTTTTGTGGTATATTGATTAAGATATCACCTTTGGTTTCAATTATTATATCTTTTATTTGAATTCAAAGAATCTTTTGACCAAATAGATAAAGGAATTAGTCTACCACTAGCTCCATCTCCCCATCATCCCAGCACACTCAAGATAAATCAATATAAACATATTTTCAATTTAATTGATTCTATAGTGTTCTCATTGACATGTTTGAATATATATAAAAGTATAATGGGTTATATAAAATACATATTTAAACACTCATATGGAAGATCATTGGTTTAAATGCAGTTATTAACCTTGAGTTCCTCAAACTAGCATACAAACACGAAGTGACAATTGGAATAGGGGTGCATTATGTAGTGGGTATAATTTTTGTCATGTAACACCCCCATCGAGAACCCTAGAGGACAAAACCTAAGCAACAGAAAATGAACAATTTTTTTTTTAAGCAAAATGTTGCACAATTGAAACTATACATAAACTTAATTACTACTCTACGTCCTCTAGGGTGCATGACTACATTACGTAGTTCCCATCATCAGAAGAACTAACTACAACATAAAGCTTAATAATAACCAAATTCTAACATCAATTACATATTACATCTACACATAACATATAATCAGGTAACCCATGAGATACATCCATAAATTAAACATAAAAGAATAATTGATTACATTCATTCCAATTAACATGTACAATATCACTGATTGCATAATGTAAAACCCTGTCCCGCAACCTAGAGGACGATGCAACACTGCGGAAGCACAACTATTTTTTTTTTTCTAAAAAAGTATAACAAGACGAGTAAAGTATCCTACTCTAACCACGCACATCCTCTAGGCCATGCAACACATCTACATGTGAATACCATTACGAACAAAGTTAAACCAACCATAGCATATGAACATTAAACTCAAGATACAACATACATCAAAGCCTTAATCCATTGCAAGATAATTCTAACTCATAGAATGTAAAGAACAAACTTCCACAGATACAACACCACATAACATTCAATACACCATTAAATCCAATAATGAATAGATCACAAATATTATTACAATTACATCACAAAGGTTCACCTTGATACAAATGAGGTACTACAATTATACATAATGATCCATACTTACAATGAAGAAAGAGAAGAACAACTCCCGAGAACTACACGAGCTCCTCAAACAAAGAAGATCCCACCATCACGAACAGGAAGAGAAACTCAAAAGTGTAAGAAGCACGCCACCCAACCATATGGTACCCGTAGGCCCAGCCCCCGTGCTAGGAGATAATAAAAGGTAACTGAGACAATCCTACTACCTCTAGACACAGGCCATAAACAAAAAAATCATAGTACAAGTAACAAGGACAATGGTCACGTTGCTTCCAAAATCACAGAATCAAGTACAAAAACAATACAATAAACTGACTGTTGTCATAGGAGGAGTGTCATCACAAAGGTTGCATTGGTTATCCAAAGGAGATCTTCCTAGGTCCCGACCCCCCTCTAGGGTTATCCTGGTAACCTCTCACGATTCCGGCCCCACATGCACACCAGTGCAGAATTAGTTATCTTTCGAGAAGACAAGATAACGATCTAGCCATTCCAGGCCTTCCCAACTCATCTCAAGTCTCATACAAGCCCTTGAGCCAATGAGCAAGGCTAATTATCTTGTTAAATGTGTTAAGCTAATAGATTATTTAATTCCCACTTGATTATACTGACTTCCACACAAGTTGTCCTAGGACCACTTTTTGTCCCGGACCTCGTTGAAAGCCACTCCCCTATGGACAACACATAACTTAAACTACATGCCAAGAGTAGACAATGCACTAAGAACTGACAACAATAACCAATACACCTCAAAAGGTAACACATCTCTACAGATGTCCAATACTGAAACCCAATATGTGCACTACCCAAGAAATCTCAAAGGGTGAACTAAAGTTACAACAACCCCTTTTCACAAAATACAACTCTGGAAGACTTAGATTCTCATAATAACAATTACTTTTCCCCCAGTACACAATTACATAAAACACGTGCTTTAATAAACACAACACCAAGCAATTAACAAATGCTATCATTCAGATCTCTTAAATCCATTGCAATCAATTTCGCCTATTAAAATGCACCATTTAAATATAATTCCATTTAGTAAATCCATAACGATTTAAAACTAAAGTTCAGTTTCCAAATCCACAAATATAGATAAAACAAATCCCAATCTTACTAATAAAATCACTTCATTATAAAATAACAACTGGTGCTTGCATGCACTTACCCATTTAATATTTCACTAAAATAAATCATTTACTATCTTAAAAAAAAACAATCTAAATAACTATATTTAAATATATCTATATATATATATAAAATTATATGTATATATAAATATATATATATACAACTATACATATATACATATAAATATAATAAACATATTATTTATAAATAATATAAAATACATTTAACTTTAAATACATATATTATATATAATAATTATATATTATATATAACATATATATCATATGTAATATATATGATAAATCGAAATCCCAACAGTAAAACAAAACACAACATAATAAACATGCACGCACATGGCGCTGCCTTGGCCGCGGCCTCCCCACACAGGGGTTCACTGCCTGTGGGCAGTGCTTCCCCCACACGGGTGTGGGGAGCGTTGCTCACAGCAGCACACCCCTGTATGGGTGTGGCTGGAGGTTTCAACCCTTGGCCCCCAATCACTAACATATTTTTTTTTTTTAAATCTACTATGACGAATTTTCGCCGTACGACGACTTTGCGAATTCGCTCTCCAATAAATTAAAAGTGTTATTTAATTAACACAAAATATTTATATATATATATATGTATGTATGTATGCATATATATATTTTAATAAATACGTGCATATATATATATTTATATGCAATTAATCCAATCACAGGTTCAAGTTGAGTAATTAACCTTTTTTTTTCACAGACGAAATTTTCTACAAAAAGCTTAGAAATTTCATTTTTCTCAAATAACCAAAAAGAATAGGGAGAACAAAATAGAATGAAGGTTTTCTACAGAGATCTAAATTTTCTTTTGTATCAATTTATTTCGAATGAACAAAAAACACAGAGGATTTTTAATTGTTTTCTACAGAGGTTCCTATTTCAGGCAATCTTTTTAAACAGAAAGAAACAAGAACTTCTATAGTATTGTAAATCCTTTCCTATCATTTTCCAAATTGTATTACAATAAAACAAACAACTTTTCAATTCTTAATTCACAAAAACAGTAAAGGAACCTGTTCCAGAAGAATGTTGCCTTAAGAAATGCTGTCGAGCTTCTCTGTAGCTTCAATTTTCCAAAGTAGCCACAGCTTCCTCCAGTGCAATTTCCTCTTTCAAGAAAACACAATAGTACACAACCAAGAATTCTAGAGCCAAAATTCTAAAACAAATTCCTCAGAGAGATCCACAATTTCCTCTCCAATTTTCAACAACCCACACCAAAAACTCCCATGAAACAACTTTCTTCACTTTTTCCAATATTTTTTCCTCTGAGAATCAATTTTCAACAATAAGATAACAATTTTCTAACTCATAGTTATCCCAACAAAATATCTTTTCCCTCAACAACCAAAAATATTTTCCAACCACATGCATTTAAATAAAATAAAACAATTTACTAATTGCAACCAATTTAAATACTCTTATTTATTTAATTACCATTTATTTTTAATAATAAAAATTACTCAACAACATAACTAAATTAAATTTATTTATTTATTTATTGTAAAGCCTTCACAACAATAATTCAATTAATTAAATATATAAATCAATACACATTTAATCTACCAAATTAAACTTGCACAATAATAAAATACCCAGAACAACAATGATAAGGCTAAGGCCAAAACTCAAATTGATGACACACTGTACTAGGGTAAAGGTATGACTAGGTAACCTGTTACTATCTCCCAATATTACTGTTGAGTAGTGGACACACTCAGAATTGTGAAACCAGGTGAAGTTAATGTCCTGTACCTGCAATCCTACAAACAAGCAAATGTCATACATTGTATACAGATAGTAATTTCATACACATCGTGAAGAGAGAATTGTGGAAATCACAGGGCACTCGCAAGCGAGTGATGCAATACCGTTCTCTTCACCAATACAATGTCACATCAACTGACGAGATAATATATCAATTAAACTACAATAAGCATATATAGCAATGTCATCACAACTAAGAATCTATGCAAACATAAAGCATAATAACATAATCACCATGCAAATAATGTGCCATCACATCAATATAGTCTATCATCGCTCCACTATCAGTGATAGAATAACAATAATATATACTAAAGTCTAACAAAGTATCTGAGCTGTCAAGAAAACATAACAAATCAGAGGGGTGTCACATCCTCCCCCTAGGATCAGGCTTACTCTTGGAAGTCTGCGAACAAGTAAGGGTAGAGCTCCCTCATCCTGGTAGCATTTTCCCATGTAGCAGAAGTATCAGTATCTCGACCCCTAAGGATCAACTCCCAACCATGAAGGATGTGCATGGTTCCCAAAGAAATATGTCTGTCCTCCACCAGAAACCTCACCAACAACACCTTGGTGCTTGGCTTGGCGGTTATCCACCATGGTAAATGCCCTATGTGATCTACCAGCATCACCTACTGTCGGCTCCGAAGTCACTGGCCTCTGAGTATATCCAAATGTGTCCTTATTGGGACACTGTCGCGCTATGTGACCTTGTTGGCCACAAGCGAAACAACCAGTACCTCTACTGAAGTCTCTATCACCTAAAGGTACACTAGACCATGGGAACCTACCTCCAAACAGTGCACTGAATTGCTGACCACTACCCCTATAGGTAGACTGAGAACTCTGTGCTAGCTGAGCATCATTGAAGTGTTTGGCATGTCTCCAGTTTTGGTCACCCCTTGACTGATAACTGTCACTCTGTCTAGGTGGAAAATCCTTTCGTTTTCCTTGAGAGTTCTAGTACTGTCCACTCTATGCTGGTGTCTGTTGTGCCCTAGGTGGTCCAGCTCCCTGTAGCTGTCCATTGCATGCACTAGTCCCTGCGGCTGAAGTGCTACCCACCTGTACTCCAACATGACCACCTAAGGCCATCACCAAATTCTCCTCAATAAGTCTGGCCTTATCTATCGCCACCTCAATGGTCTTGGGTTCAAAAACCCGCACACCTCCACTGATTCAGGCATTTAAGCCCCTAAGAAAGTGCTGCACCAACATGCCCTCGTCATCACCTATGCCTACATACTATTTGAGCTCATAAAAATGATGCTCATACAGCTCCACTGATATAGTCATCTGCTGTAGAGTGTGGAACTCATCCCCATGGCACTGTTGGTAATGATCTAAGAGAAATCTAGCACAAAACCTCTCCAGAAACATCTCCCAAGATACGGTACCGATATCAATATGGAGCATTTGCTCCTCCAATCTCCACCATGTGGAGGAAAATCCTCTCAGGTGCATAATCGCACATCTGGCTCTAGTATTGCTACCATATGGGTGCATAGCAAAGCATCTGTTCAGGTCAATCATCCAAGTCTCCGCCTCTACGCCGCTGCTTGATCCATCAAATATGGGGGGTCGAGCCCTACGTAAATCCCTCATATGTGCAGCTACAATTGCATCTGACTGAGCTGGTACATCCCTCTCTCTAACAACAATCTGATCTACCTCCCGCTTTGGCCCAAGATGGGTAAGAGTCTCCTCTAGTAACTGATGCAACTATGCGCCCTCAATCCCTGGTGGATCCAGATTCTGAATACCGCCTCTTAGAATGTTCTGAGAAGCCTGTTGCTCCTCATGGTCAAAATCATGAGAAACATGCAAAGGTGAGTTCTGTTGACTACCCCTGTGTTTGCCTCCATGGCCACGACCACGGCCTCGACGTCTCCTAGGTGGCATGATCCTGTACAAACACACCAAGGTGTAAGACAAGATATGCAACTTAAATCCTACACAAACAACTTAATCGTACCCAAATTAACCCAGAGTACCCAATGTTTAAACCTAGGCTCTGATACCAAGTGTAAAACCCCGTCCCGCAACCTACAGGACGATGCAACACTACGAAAGCACAACTAATTTTTTTTCTAAAAAAGTATAACAAGACGAGTAAAGTATCCTACTCTAACCACATACATCCTCTAGGCCACACAACACGTCTACATGTGAATACCATTACGAACAAAGTTAAACCAACCATAGCATATAAACATTAAACTCAAGATACAACATACATCAAAGCCTTAATCCATTGCAAGATAATTCTAACTCATATAATGTAAAGAACAAATTTCAACAGATACAACACCACATAACATTCAATACACTATTAAATCCAATAATGAATAGATCAAAAATATTATTACAATTACATCACAAAGGTTCACCTTGATACAAATGAGGTACTACAATTATACATAATGATCCACAGTTACAATGAAGAAAGAGAAGAACAACTCCGAGAACTACACGAGCTCCTCGAACAAAGAAGATCACGCCATCACAAAATGGAAGAGAAACTCAAAAGTGTAAGAAGCACGCCACCCAACCATATGGTACTCGTAGGCCCAGCCCCTGTGCTAGGAGATAATAAAAGGTAACCAGGACAATCCTACTACCTCTAGACATAGGCCATAAACAAAATAATCACAGTACAAGTAACAAGGACAATGGTCACGTTGCTTCTAGAATCACAGAATCAAGTACAAACACAAGACAATAAACTGACTGTTGTCATAGGAGGAGTGTCATCACAAAGGTTGCATTGGTTATCCAAAGGAGATCTTCCTAGGTCCCACCCCCCCTCTAGGGTTATCCTGGTAACCTCTCACGATTCTGGTCCCACATGCACACCAGTGCAGAATCGATTATCTTTCGAGAAGACAAGATAACGATCTAGTCATTCCAGGCCTTCCCGACTCATCTCAAGTCTCATACAAGCCCTTGAGCCAATGAGCGAGGCTAATTATCTTGTTAAATGTATTAAGCTAATAGATTATTTAATTCCCACTTGATTATACTGACTTCCACATGAGTTTTCCTAGGACCACTTTGTGTCCCGACCCTCGCTGAAAGCCACTCCCCTATCGACAACACATAACTTAAACTACATGCCAAGAGTAGACAATGCACTAAGAGCTGACAACAATAACCAATACACCTCAAAAGGTAACACATCTCTACAGATGTCCAATACTGAAACCCAATATGTGCACTACCCAAGAAATCTCAAAGGGTGAACTAAAGTTACAACAACCCCTTTTCACAAAATACAACTCTGGAAGACTTAGATTCTCGTAATAACAATTATTTTTCCCCTAGTACACAATTACAGAAAACACGTGCTTTAATAAACACAACACCAAGCAATTAACAAATGCTAGCATTCTGATCTCCTAAATCCATTACAATCAATTTCGCCTATTAAAATGCACCATTTAAATATAATTCCATTTAGTAAATCCATAACGATTTAAAACAAAAGTTCAATTTCCAAATCCACAAATAGAGATAAAAAAATCCCAATCTTACTAATAAAATCACTTCATTATAAAATAACAACTGGTGCTTGCATGCACTTACCCATTTAATATTTCACTAAAATAAATCATTTACTATCTTAAAAAAAAAATCTAAATAACTATATTTAAATATATCTATCTATATATATAAAATTATATGTATATATAAATATATATATATATATATACAACTATACAACTATACATATAAATATAATAAACATATTATTTATAAATAATATAAAATACATTTAACTTTAAATACATATATTATATATAACATATATATCATATGTAATATATCTGATAAATTGAAATCCCAACAGTAAAACAAAACACAACATAATAAACACGCACGCACAGGGCGCTACCCTGGCCGCGACCTCCCCACGTAGGAGTTCGCTGCCTGTGGACAGTGCTTCCCCCATACAGGTGTGGGGAGCGTTTCAAACAGTAGCGCACCCCTGTATGGGTGCGGCTTGGGGTTTCAACCCTTGGCCCCCAATCACTAACATATATTTTTAAAAAAAAATCTACTATGATGAATTTTTGCCGTACGACGACTTTGCGAATTCGCTCTCCAATAAATTCAAAGTGTTATTTAATTAACACAAAATATTTATAATATATATATATATATATATGTATATATATATATATATATATCTATGTATGCATATATATATATATCTATATCTATGTATGCATATATATATATATCTATATCTATGTATGCATATATATATATTAATAAATACGTGCATATATATATATATTTATATGCAATTAATCCAATCACAGGTTCAAGTTGAGTAATTAACCTTTTTTTTTCACAGAGGAAATTTTCTACAGAAAGCTTAGAAATTTCATTTTTCTCAAATAACCAAAAAGAATAGGGAGAACAAAATAGAATGAAGGTTTTCTACAGAGATCTAAATTTTCTTTTGTATCAATTTATTTCGAATGAACAAAAAACACAGAGGATTTTTAATTGTTTTCTACAGAGGTTCCTATTTCAGGCAATCTTTTTAAACAAAAAGAAACAAGAACTTCTACAGTATTGTAAATCCTTTCCTATCATTTTCCAAATTTTATTACAATAAAACAAACAACTTTTCAATTCTTAATTCATAAAAACAGTAAAGGAACTTGTTCCAGAAGAATGTTGCCTCAAGAAATGCTGTCGAGCTTCTCTGTAGCTTCAATTTTCCAAAGTAGCCAAAACTTCCTCCAGTGCAATTGCCTCTTTCAAGAAAACACAATAGTACACAACCAAGAATTCTAGAGCCAAAATTCTAAAACAAATTCCTCAGAGAGATCCATAATTTCCTCTCCAATTTTCAACAACCTACACCAAAAACTCCTGTGAAACAACTTTCTTCACTTTTTCCAATATTTTTTCCTCCAAGAATCAATTTTCAACAATAAGATAACAATTTTCTGACTCACAGTTATCCCAACAAAATATCTTTTCCCTCAACAACCAAATATATTTTCCAATCACATGCATTTAAATAAAATAAAACAATTTACTAATTGCAACCAATTTAAATACTCTTATTTATTTAATTACAATTTATTTTTAATAATAAAAATTACTCAACAACATAACTAAATTAAATTAATTAATTAATTTATTCTAAAGCCTTCACAACAATAATTCAATTAATTAAATATATAAATCAATACACATTTAATCTACCAAATTAAACTTGCACAATAATAAAATACCCAGAACAACAATGATAAGGCTAAGACCAAAACTCAAACTGATGACACACTGTACTAGGGTAAAGGTATGACTAGGTAACCTGTTACTATCTCTCAATATTACTGTTGAGTAGTGGACACACTTAGACCTGTGAAACCAAGTGAAGCTAATGTCCTATACCTGCAATCCTACAAACAAGCAAATGTCATACATGTATATAGATAGTAATTTCATACACACCGTGAAGAGAGAATTGCGGAAATCACAGGGCACTCACAAGCGAGTGATGCAATACCGTTCTCTACACCAATACAATGTCACATCAACTGACGAGATAATATATCAATTAAACTACAATAAGCATATATAGCAATGTCAGATCACAACTAAGCATCTATGCAAACATAAAGCATAATAACATAATCACCATGCAAATAATGTGACATCACATCAATATAGTCTATCTTCACTCCACTGCCACCGATAGAATAACAATAACATATAATAAATTCTAACAAAGTATCTGAGATGTCAAGAAAATATAACAAATCGGAGGGGTGTCACACATAATTTTTCACATACTTGAGATACATCAGTTTCAATTTTACAATTACATTTTGCACAATGGTACCTCCTCGTTACAAATGAGTAGTTCTCAACAACATGATACAAGATACATATTTGAGATATAGTACAAATACAAGTACAATGAACACAAATCTCAAGAGAAGATGCAGCGCAGAAGTCTTCAAATCGAGTGAAGTCACCACAACATGTACAAGGAAGGGAACCCAATGGAGAGCGTAACACATTCCACCCAACCATGTGAACCCAAAGGTTCACCCCCCATGCTAGGTAACAAAGGGTCCCACCAGAACTGATAGCCAAGGACTAAGACATCACAAGGATGACATAACTCACAAGAACAAGAAGAAAAACAACAACAAACAATAGTGACTATACTTCCAGAGGCACATAGATATCCCAGGTGAAACAACAAGCAAGTGGAACTCATGGTTGTTGTAGGGAAAGTGTCATCACATGATTAGTCATAAGTTATCTAGGTAGATCTTCCTAGGCCCTGAGCCCCATCCTGGGTTATCTTGGTAGCCTCTACCAATCTCTAGCCCCTCATGCCAAATTATGCAAAATCAACTTACCTCTCATGGAGATGAGGTAGTTGATTTACCTTTGCAGGCCTTCCCATCTCACCTCAAGCCTAAACGAGTGCTTGAGCCTGAGAGAGGTATAAAATTATCTTGTTAATGTTTTAGCTACCCATTCCCCCTAGTTTGTTTTATGTTATCACTTGTTAACCAAAATTCAACATGGGTTATCTAGGCGCCCCTTTGTGCATCGGCCCCCATTGGAAGCCACTTCCCTACTACCAACCAAAACCACTGAAACTGAAAACAACGCCACTTGCACAACTCAAAACACAATTGAATCACATAGTGAGGCATTACCATTCACGCTCACAAAGTCCATAAAATCAATCACAAAGACAAATATAATGTGCAAGGTAAACGACCATCTTAACCATAATCAAAATATATTTCCCCATATCAAGTTTATCAAATAAATCCACCAAAAGAGAAATTCACCCTAGCCTCTGGAAAACTCTAAGATCCAATTCACAAAATAACATAGAATGAACAAACTCCACAGTTTACTTCCACAACATACCCATTCACATGATTCACCTCAATAAATCCAACACTAATAACAATACAAAATCTAGAATGGGTTACAAGAAACTCATTTTAAGGTATTCCACTAATAAACTAGACATGATTCTTTGTTTCCAAATCTAATTATAGATGATTCAACCATATCTAGAATGAATTATTTTCTACCTTCACTTACATTTCAGCAATAGGGCAGCAAGTATTACTTAGGACCCATATATTAAAGTATACATACACATGCATACATACATACATATATATATATATATATATATATGAATCTTTATGTAGGTTTGATGAATTTATAAACTCATATAACATAAACAAAAAAATACTAATTCATATATATATATAAATCAGCCAATATAAATATGTATATTCCCACATAAATTCACACTTATAATAGCTCCACTTTTTTTCTAATCATGGATAACAAATGTCTAAATCAGAATTAGAAAACATGTTAAAATCTGCGGACTCCTAAACGTGGCTGCGACTGGGCTTGAGTAAGGAATTCATTTTTAAAGTCTATATATTAATATATAACAATGAATTCATTTGTTAACATTTCCATTAAATTTCAATTTAATTCCATTCATTTTTAAGTTTATACTTAGAATCTTTGAGTTGGAAGGAGTACACAAAAAGATAGGTTGAACTTCAGTTAGAACGGCGACCAAGACATAACTATTAGAGACTCACTAGCTTACATACATTCAGACACATTAAAACTTCTAGTTCACAAGAGCATGCATTGCAAATAAAGAATGTGACTGCATGAGATCAACAGATAACAGGGCGAATAATGTAGGACCGAGATACATTGCAGGGAAATAACACAAGCACAACTCAGAAGACAAAACACATAGCGACTAAATGATTTCCAATGCATGGAAGGGCCTACAATATGAAAGACTGTGTTGCAAGTTAAGGCTCAAGTAAAGCACACATACAATAGATCAAAACATCCATAGCATGAAGGACAACGACCAACCAAAGGACAATCCACTGTATAAATTCTAATGAATATGTAATATGTATGTAAGAAATAAACACAATATGTTGGGTAATATGTCGCTGCTAGAGAGAGAGGTTAAGATACAAATTCATTCAATTTGAAAGAAACAGGGCGGCGACTTAAGACAACCTAGTTATTTACAGGCCTGTTTACATTGTAGACTATAAAGAAGGATTAATTTGGTCATCCCAAGACATCGACAACATTATACAAGAAGAAGCTTATATATATTGAATCGATTTCAAAAATCAAGAAGACAGGTCGCGGCTGAAAGGACAACTGACAATTTTTTTTTTAAAAATGTTGAAGAACAGGGCGAAGCCCTTTTCCTATTTACTCATAA
The DNA here is from genome assembly GCA_007258455.2 of Sequoia sempervirens. NCBI lineage: Eukaryota > Viridiplantae > Streptophyta > Pinopsida > Cupressales > Cupressaceae > Sequoia > Sequoia sempervirens. The sequence continues at coordinate 90,307,709 of VDFB02047230.1, forward strand.
TGACCCATAGCTAGTTGAGCCTTTTTTGCGGCTTACATTTACCTGGATGTAACTATATTCCACAATACAAGCTAGAAATTGCAATAAATCACAGAGCATGGGTACAAAACAGAAGAAGATCGAAATAACCCAGTACTAAGCATAAATAAGAAGGGAGTCTCATAACGATACAAAGACTGTAATTTAAGGAGTAGAATTCTGAAACAAGAGATAAAGAATTGGAGAATTTTTCCTCAATAAGGAATTAAGAAATTGCTAGAGTAAATGCTCAAGAATTACAAATAATTTGGGAAGAAATGCAAGGAAAAAATATAAAGCACTCAGAGTTTCACACAAACAGATTTACATATCTACAATTTCTAACCATTAATTTTCTAAAGATTCTTTTCTAAGTTTTTTCTTAATTTTAGAACGAAATAGGCAAGAGTCAAGATTTGCAATATTTCTAGACTAGCATTCTTTTCAGAACATAATGAAAAAAAAAGGGAAATAGAGGAACTTGGTACAATTCGCACAACTAAGTAAGTAATTAATGCCAGATGAAAACACAAGCTGCAGCTTCCGCTTCTTCAAATTTTCTCTTTGCAATTTAATAGCTTCCCAACTCTTTAAATTGCACTGCCATTGTAAAAACCCCAAAACTTCCCAAAACAACCTCAGAGCTTCACCAATTTCCAAAAAATATTAGAAAACAAAGAAATTTTTTCCAGAAAACCCCCAGAAAGACCTTCACGATAAGCATTGAAGAGTTAGTTTTGCATCCGAGAAAAATAGGCTAATTTCCCATCTCCAGTAAACTCTACTTCTCTTTTTAATTAATTATTTCCCATAACTGCATTTCCACTTCTCAACTTATTTTAATTTTTTCCTTTTCAAATTTTATTTTATTTATCCTTTCTTTTTAACTTTTAACCCTCTCTTGCTTTTTATATCAAAAACTTTTAACCCTCTCTTTCACTTTGCACACAATATACCATTAATTTATTATTTTAAATTTCATATGGAGTTTGTTTACACAACATAATAATAATGTATACATATATATATACATATATATATATATACATATATATATATATATATTATTTAAATATCTTGTTTGAACAATAAATTTTAATTTATTAAAATTAATTACCATATTTGTTTTAATTTAATTCTTTAGGTTTTATATGGCTTTTATTTTACTTAGCCAAAGCTTACAATATTAACAACTGACATTCAAGAAAATAATCAACAGAGCACAAGTCAGAGCATGACTCAATGATGGAACAGTTAAATGATACCGACCAAAAGAAAAACAAAGGTAATATGACAAAAACAGAGACATACCAACACAACTGACCTACAGATGGGATGTGACAACAGGTATTCATCCTTGATGAGGATGATGGCTCGATGTGGGAGACCCAGTGCTACCTCTGAAACAACAACTCCATTGGGCTTTGGCACACTCAAACCTGATAATCAGGTGGATTCGATGCCATGTACCTGAAGCTTGTAGTAAAACAAAGGGTCAAACATGTGCATAAAGGAAATAATTAGTCACACCGTGATGGGGAAATCACAGAGTCACAGGGCGCTCGCAAGCGAGTGATGCGACATTGTTCCCCATCACCAATACATAACAATTGATACCAGAACATGATAACACATACATCTGACAATACATAACATCATATCCATGATATAATTAAGAAACATTAGATATCACAATATCATCAATATCATCAAACTAAACATCATAGTGTCATCAAACAGTCACCACATCTAATCATCAAAGAATCACAATGTTTGAGTAACATCCAAAAAATTCATAGTGTTCAACAAATAGTAACATAAAGTCTAGCAAACAACATCATAAAGTCTAGATGCAATCCAAGTAGTTGCCCAAACAAAAGAAAACTGAGGGGGCATCACATCCTCCCCCTAGGACTAGGATTACTCCTGAAAGCTTATAAATAGATATAGATAAAGCTCTCTCATCCTGGAAGCATCCTCCTAGGTAGCAAAAGACTCATCGTTCGGATCCCATTGGACCCTAACTTGCTCAATGTCTCATCCCTTGAGTGTGAGTCTCCTGTGTTGAATGACACCTATGAGCTCCAAAGCTAGCTGCCCGTCCTCTACCTGTAATGCATTCCAATTGAGGACATGAGATATATTAGGATAATATGGTCTAAGTACATAAACATGGAATACATCATGTATGCACGAGAGACTGGGTGGAAAAGCAAGATGGTACGCTATAGGACCAATCCTCTCCAAGATCTCAAAAGGCCCAACAAAGCATGGTGCGAACTTAGAGCCTTTTCCATAATGGATCAGACTCTTTTGCAGTCGCATATGAAGGAATATCTGGTCACCAATTGAGAATTGACGATCCACCCTGTGAGCATCGACATATTTCTTTTGTCTATCCTGGGCTGCTACCAAATGCTCCCTAATGTGAACCACCTACTACTCCATCTCCTGAAGCATCTCTGGACCCAAAAGAACCCTATCCTCCAAATGGTCCCAACTCAACGAGGCCTGACACGGACGACCATATAACACCTGGAAGGGAGGCATGCCAATAGAACTGTGATAGCTATTATTGTATGAAAATTCTACCAGATATAGGTATTCCTCCCATTGTGTCTGTTGATCCATGACGTACATTCAAAGCATATCCTCGAGGATCTGATTGACCCTCATAGTCTGCCCATCAGTCTTTGGATGGTATGCTAAACTAAAGTTCAACTGAGTCCCCAAAGCATGCTATGGGGATGTCCAAAGAGATGAAGTAAACACAAGATCTCTATCTAATATAATCTAGTGAGGAATATCGTGTAACTTGACAATGTCCTCCATAAAAACTCTAGCCACTGATGAAGCATTGTAAGAGGAATAGACAGGAGAGAAGTGTGCCACCTTCATCAACTTGTCCACACTGGCCATAATGGCATCATGCCGATGTGAAGAAACGGGCAACCCAACAATAAAATATAATGAGATAATGTCCCATTAGAAAGTGCCTCCATCTTGTCAAGGCATGTACCACAATGACTAACTCTAGATCATGTGTAGGGTAATTCAGTTCATGATCCTTGAGTTTACACAACTCATAGGCAATCATGCGACCTTCTTGCATCAACATAGCTCCTATAGCCTCCAAGGAAGCATCTATGCAAACCACAAAATCCCCAGAAGGATCAAGAACAACTAAAATACGAGCACTGGTCAATCTCTCCTTAAGACACTAGAAAGTTTCCTCACACTGCTCTAACCAAATTAATTTCTTCCCTTTCCTCTGAAGAGAAGTAATGGGGTGTGTTATCCTTGAAAACTCATGTACAAACCATTGGTAGTAACCTATCAACCCCATGAAACTACGAACCTCTGCTACATTAGTGGGTGCAGCCCAATCAATGATAGCTTGGATCTTTGAAGGATCCACAAAAATGCCCTCACTAGAGATAACATGTCCTAGACATTTCACCTCTATCTTGAAGAACTCACACTTCAACAATTTAGCATACAACTGATTCTCCCTCAAACACTATAGCACCTATCTCAAGTGATCCTCATGCTCCTCCATGGTCCTAGAATATATCAATATGTCATCTAGAAACACCAAGACAAACTGGTCAAGGTAGGTGCAAAACACACCATTCATCAAACTCATAAACACCGAGGGCACATTTGTTAACTCAAATGACACCACTGTGAAATCGTAGTGTCCGTATTGAGAACGAAATGTGGTCTTATGTATATTTACCTCAAAGATGTGCAACTGGTGATAACCTAATTTAAGGTCAATCTTTGAGAATACCCTAGAACCCTTGATCTGATCAAATAGATCATCTATCCTCGACAATGGATACTTGTTCCTTATTGTCACCTTGTTCAACTACCAATAATCTATACACAATTGAAGGGACCCATCCTTCTTTTTCACAAAAATCATTGGTGCTCCCCAAGGAGAGACAATAGGACGAATAAATCCCTTCTCTAACAACTCCTCAAGCTATAATCGGAGCTCCTTAAGATCCTGAGTGGTCATCCGATAAGGAGCTCATGAAATGGGCTCAGCTCCAGGTACAAGATCAATCTTAAAGTCGATGTCACACTTAGGTGGCATCCCTGGAATCTCACTGGGAAAAACATCAACATACTGTCTAAGAATGGGATGACTATCAAGTGACACCTCCTCCTGACTCTCCTAGCTCCAAATCATTGACTGTCATTGAAAATAATTGACATCCTTGCCGCATACACCTCCTCAACTGCATAGCTAAGATCATCTTCAAGGAAATAGGTCTCTCAATCCCACCTACCTCAACCTCATTGCTGGAATCATCAACACACTTCACCGTCTTGCGATGACAATCTATGACTGCTATGTGAGCCTCTAACCAATCCATGCCCAATACAACATCATAAGACCCAAGAGGAATGATACGAAGATCAAGTGTGGTGTGAAGATATCCAATCCTCAAACTACAACCATGAATAAGAGACTCAATTGTGACCTTAGCACCAAAAGTTAACTCAACTTGCCACCTATCGTCCTGCTTCGCTGCCACCAATCCACACCACGCTACTATAGAAGGAGAAATAAAGGAGTCTGAAGCACTTGAATCAAAGAGAAAAAAAATTCTACTACCTTGTAACACACTTGATGTCTCAACCACTGTACCCTGGTGCTCAACCTAGTGGTTACCAACCACAACAAAAACTCTATGTGATCTACGTGCATCCCCTATTGTCAGCTCTGAAGCCGCTGGTCTCTGAGTAAATCCAAGTGTGCCCTTCTGAGGACACTAACGAGCAATATGACCCTGCTGTCCACATGAGAAGCACCTTGTACCTCTACCAAAACCTCTACTACCTGGAGGTGCACTATAATACTAAACACTGCCCCTCTTAACTATAGACTGTGAACTCTAGGTTGGCTGATAAGAGCGATAATGCTTAATTTTCCTCCAATTCCTGTCTCTCCTGGAATGAGATCTATCATCTTGACGAGATTGTGAGTTCTTATGTTTTGACTATGAGGGCGGCTGTTGCTGATACTATTGGCCACCCTTAGAGGGTGTCTGCTGACTCCTAGATGGACCTGTTGACTATGTCTGACCACCACGAGAATTGAAACCTTTTGGATGTGCACTGCCAATCTGAACCCTCGTCTATCCACCTAAAGCCATAGCTAGATTCTCCTCAACAATCCAAGCTTTATCCATAGCTACCTCCATGGTTTTCGGATCAAACACCCAAACACCACCACTGATGTGGGAATTTAAGCCCTTGATAAAGTGTTGTACTAACATGCCCTCGTCATCTTCAATGCCAACATATTGCTTAAGCTCGTAGAATTTCCGCTCATACTGTTCCATTGGCATTGCCAACTATCTTAGCTCATGAAACTTGTCTGCACGACTTTGCCACCAATGGTTAGATAATAACCGAGCTTTGAATCGCTCAAGGAACATCTCCCATGACACTGAATATATATCCAGATGAAGCTTTTTCTCCTCAAGATGCCACCATGTGGAAGAAAATCCTTAGAGATGCATAATGGCACATTTGGCCTTGGTATTGCTACCATATGGGTGCATAGAAAAACATTGGTTCAGATCAATTAATCAAGTCTCAACCTCTACACCCCTTCCTATCCCATCAAATGTTAGAGGACGTGCTTGAAGAAGGTCCCTCATATGACCAGCTAATATGGCATCCTGCTCAACAACTACCTCTCTCCTCTTGGGATACCTCTATCTCCCCCGAATCACTAACTACTCACCCTCCTACCTCAAACCAAGCCAAGCAAGTAACTTCTCTAGTAATTGGCGCAATTGTGCACCCTCCAACCCAAGCTGATCTAGATTATGTCCTACACCTCTGTGATTGTTCTATGAACTCTGATGTTCCTCACGATCTAACTCATGAGAACTTTGTGGAGATGAATCTTGGCAATTGGCCCCATGACCACTACCATGACCTTTGCCTCACCCTTGACCTCTACCCCATCTCCTAGGCATGATCCTACACAGACACCACCAAGACAAGTTCAGGGTATTAGATGAGGTCAACAAGGGAAAACTTAAACTTCAAACTATACATCTAAGACAACTTAATAGGCTTATTTATATACCTAGAGCACCCAGTGTTTAAACCTGGGCTCTGATACCATGTGGAACACCCCTGCCGAGAACCCTAGAGGACAAAACCTAACCTATAGAAAATGGACAATTTTTTTTTAAGTGAAATGTTGCACAATTGAAACTGTACATAAACTTAATTACTACTCCATGTCCTCTAGGGTGCACGACTACATTACGTAGTTCCCATCATTAGAAGATCTAACTACACCATAAAGCTTAATAATAACCAAATTCTAACATCAATTACATATTACATCTACACATAACATATAATCAAGTAACCCATGAGATACATCCATAAATTAAACATAAAAGAATAACTGATTACATTCATTCCAATTAACATGTACAATATCACTGATTATATAATTCTTCACATACTTGAGATACATTAGTTTCAGCTTTACAATTACATTTTTTACAATGGTACCTCCTCATTACAAATGAGGAGTGCTCAACAACATGATACGAGGTACATATTTGAGATACAGTACAAATACAAGTACAATGAACACAAATCTCAAGAGAAGATGTAGTGCAAAAGTCTTCGGATTGAGTGAAGTCGCCACAACACGTACAAGGAAGGGAACCCAATGGAGAACGTAACACATTCCACCCAACCATGTGAACCCAAAGGTTCACCCCCCATGCTAGGAGGTAACAAAGGGTCCCACCATAACTGATAGACAAGGACTAAGACATCACAAGGCTGACATAACTCACAAGAACAAGAAGAAGAAGAACAACAAACAACAGTGACTATAATTCCAGAGGCACATAGATATCCAAGGTAAAACAACAAGCAAGGGGAACTCATGGTTGCTGTAGGGAAAGTGTCATCACATAGTCAGTCATAGGTTATCTAGGTAGATCTTCCTAGGCCCTGACCCCCATCCCGGGTTATCTTGGTAGCCTCTACCGATCTCCGGCCCCTCATGCCAACTTATGCAAAATCAACTTACCTCTCGTGGAGATGAGGTAGTTGATTTTCCATTCCAGGCCTTCCCATCTCACCTCTAGCCTAAACAAGTGCTTGAGCCTGAGCGAGGTATAAACTTATCTTGTTAATGTTTTAGCTACCCATTCCACCTAGTTTGTTTTATGTTATCACTTGTTAACCAAACTTCCACATGGGTTATCCAGGCGCCCCTTTGTGCACCAACCCCCATTGGAAGCCACTTCCCTACTACCAACCAAAACCACTGAAACTGAAAACAACACCACTTGCACAACTCAAAACACAATTGAATCACATAGTGAGGCATTACCCTTCCTGCTCATAAAGTCCATAAAATCAATCACAAAGACAAATATAACGTGCAAGGTAAACGACCATCTTAACCATAATCAAAATATATTTCCCCATATCAAGTTTAACAAATAAATCCACGAAAAGAACAAATCACCCTAGCCTATAGAAAACTCTAAGATCCAATTCACAAAATAATATAGAATGAACAAACTCTACAGTTTACTTCCACAATATACCCATTCACATGATTCACCTCAATAAATCCAACACTAATAACAATACAAAATCTAGAATGGGTTACAAGAAACTCGTTTTAAGGTATTCCACTAATAAACTAGACATGATTCTTTGTTTCCAAATCTAATTATAGATGATTCAACCATATCTAGAATGGATTCTTTTCTACCTTCATTTACATTTCAGCAATAGGGCAGCAAGTATTACTTAAGACCCATATATTAAAATATACATACACATGCATACATATATATATATATATATATATATATATATATATATATATATATATATATATATATATATATATATATATATATGCATATGAATCTTTATGTAGGTTTGATGAGTTTATAAACTCATATAACATAAACAGAAAAATACTAATTCATATATATATATATATATTTATATATATAAATCAGCCAATATAAATATGTATATTCGCACATAAATTCACACTTATAATAGCTCCACTTTTCTTTTTAATCATGGATAACAAAGGTCTAAATCAGAATTAGAAAACATATTAAAATCTGCAGACTCCTAAATGTGGCCGCAACTGGGCTTGAGTAAGGAATTCATTTTTAAAGGCTATATATTAATATATAACAACGAATGTATTTGTTAACATTTCCATTGAATTTTAGTTAAACTCCATTCATTTTTAAGTTTATACTTAGAATCTCTAAGTTGGAAGGAGTACGCAAAAAGATAGGTTGAACTTCAGTTAGAACGACGACCAATACATAAATATTAGAGACTCACCAGCTTACATACATTCAGATGCATTAAAACTACCAGTTCACAAGAGCATGCATTGCAAATAAAGAATGTGACTTCATGAGATCAATGGATAATAGGGCGAATAATGTAGGGCCAAGATACATTGCAGGCGAATAACATAAGCACAACTCAGAAGACAAAACACATAGCGACTAAATGATTTCCAATGCCTGGAAGGGCCTACAATATGAAAGCCTGTGTTGCAAGTTATGGCTCAAGTAAAAGACACATGCAGTAGATCAAAACATCCATAGCATGAAGGCTGACGCCGAACCAAAGGACCATCCACTGTATAACTTCTAATGAATATGTAATATGTATGTAAGAAATAAGCACAACATGTTGGGTAATACGTCGCTGCTAGATAGAGAGGTTAAGATACAAATTCATTCAATCTAAAAGAAACAGGGCGTCGACTTAAGACAACCTGGTTATTTACAGGCCTATTTATATTATAGACTATAAAGAAGGATTAATTTGGTCATCCCAGCACATTGACAACATTATGCAAGAAGTAGCTTATATATATTGAATCGATTTCAAAAATCAAGAAGATAGGTCGTGGCTGAAAGAAGGACGACTGACAAATTAAAAAAAAAAAAATGTTGAAGAATAGGGCAAAGCCCTTTTCCTATTTACACATAATGACCCACAACTGGTTGAGCCTTTCTTGCGACTTAGATTTACCTGGATGTAACTATATTCCACAGTACAAGATGGAAATTGCGATAAATTGTAAAGCATGGGTACAAAACAAAAGAAGATCGAAATAACCTAATACTAAGCATAAATAAGAGGGGAGTCTCATAACGATACAAATACTGTAATTTAAGGAGTAGAATTCTGAAACAAGAGATAAGGAATTGGAGAATTTTTCCTCAATAAGGAATTAAGAAATTGCTAGAGTAAATGCTCAAGAATTACAAATAATTTGGGAAGAAATGCAGGGAAAAAACTATAAAGCACTCAGAGTTTCACACAAACAGATTTGCATATCTACAATTTCTAACCATTAATTTTTTGAAGATTATTTTCTAAGTTTTTTCTTAATTTCAGAACTAAATAGGCAAGAGTCAAGATTTGCAATATTTCTAGACTAGCATTCTTTTCATAACAGAATGAAAACAAAAAGGGAAATAGAGGAACCTAGTACAATTCACACAACTAAGTAAGTAATTAATGTCAGATGAAATTAGAAGCTGCAACTTCTAGCTTCTTCAAATTTTTTCTCTGCAATTTAACAACTTCCCAACTCTTTAAATTGCACTACCACTATAAAAACCCCAAAACTTCCCAGAACAACCTCAGAGCTTCACCAGTTTCCAGAAAATTTTAGAAAACAGAGAATTTTTTTCCAGAAAACCCCCAAAAAGACCTTCACGACAGGCATTGAAGAGTTAGTTTTGCATCCGAGAAAAATAGGCCAATTTCCCCTCTCCAGTAAACTCCACTTCTCTTTTTAATTAATTATTTCCCGTAATTGCATTTCCACTTCTCAACTTATTTTAATTTCTTCCTTTTCAAATTTTATTTAATTTATCCTTTCTTTTTAACTTTTAACCCTCTCTTTCACTTTGCACACAATATACCATTAATTTGTTAATTTATTATTTTAAATTTCATATGGAGTTTTTTTACACAACATAATAATAATGTATACATATATATATATAATTTAAATTTCCTGTTTGAACAATAAATTTTAATTTATTAAAATTAATTACCTTAGTTGTTTTAATTTAATTCTTTAGTTTTTATATGGCTTTTATTTTACTTAGCCAAAGCTTACAATATTGATAACTTACATTCAAGAAAATAATCAACAGAGCACAAGTCAGAGCATGACTCGATGATGGAATAGTCAAACGATACTGACCAAAAGCAAAACGAAGCTAAAACGACAACAAAGACATACCAACACAACTGACTTACAGACGAGATGTGACAACAGGTATTCATCCTCGATGAGGACGATGGCTTGATGTGGGGGACCCAGTGCTACCTCCGAAACAACTCCATTGGGATCTAGCATGCTCAAACCTGATAATCAGGTGGAGTCGATGCCATATACCTGCATCCTACAACAAAACAAAAGGTTGAACATGTGCATAAAGGAAATAATTAGTCACACTGTGACAGAGAAATCATAGTCGCGGGGCGCTCGCAAGCGAGTGATGCAACACTTTTCCCCATCACCAATACATAGCAACTGATACCAGAATAGGATAGCGCATACATCTGACAATACATAACATCATATCCATGATATAATTAAGAAACATTAGATATCATCAATATCATCAAACTAAACATCATAGTGTCATCAAACAATCACCACATCTAATCATCAAAGAGTCACAATGTCTGAGTAACATCCAACAAAGTCATAGTGTCCAACAAATAGTAACATAAAGTCTAGAAAATAGCATCATAAAGTCTAGATGCAATGCAAGTAGTTGTCCAAACAAAATCAAACTGAGGGGGCATCACATATTAGGTTGAGCGTTGTGCTTCTATGGCGATAACTATTGCAACACCTTAGGGAAACCCCTATTGGTTTAGTAGAGTTAGAAGTGAAGGAGGTCTTACCCACCTCAATAATTGGTCCTTAGATGCTGAACCTGAATATAGGCTTTTTGAATTTTCTTCCTAGGTTTGACACCCCTAGCACTTAGAAGATTATCCAACCACAAGGATTTGGGACCTAAAACTCAAATCACCAACAAAATTCATACCTCATTTTTTATGTGTCTCATATTTTCTTTGTTTTGCTCAATAATTTATGTATTTGACCCTATCCACCATTTTCTAATAACTAATATGAGAAATCTCTAGTTGGGTCCCCTATGTTGAGTAATTGTCTAAGGGCATTCCTTCAAAGTGTGTTAATCAAATATCCTTAGTAAAAAAAATTAAAGGGTACATTTGTGGTCAATTCCTTATAATGTGGCCTTCCTTTGGGTGACTTTGAAAATTTCAAAGTTAAAATTTTTCCTATATCATCATGCCTATCAAACTTGTCATCCCTAACAGGCATTTCCCTCCAAGTCTAATTTTCCCTTCTAAGCCCCTTTTTCCTTAAATTTCAAGATTCTAGGCTTTGTCATCCATGCATGCTTTCTTCAACTATGAACTTTTCTCCCCAAATTTCCAATTTGAAAATTTTAGAGTTTCAAAATTTATCATACCATCATGCCTAATAGACCTGTCCTCCTTGGCATGCATTTCCCTCCAAGTCTAATTTTTCCAAGTATAATCCCCTTTCCTTGAATTTTGAGATTCTAGGTTTGGTCATTTATGCATCCTTTCCTCGATTGCCAAATTTTCTTTCTAAAATTTCACTTTTCAAATTTTAGAGTTTTAGAGTTTCTCATACCATCACATCTTTTGGACATATCATTTTTGGCATGTGTTTCCCTCCAAGTCCTACTTTCTCATCTAAGATCCTTTTTCTTGTATTTCAAGATTTTGGGTTTGGTCATCCATGCATCCTTTCCTCAACTACCAAATTTTCTCCCCAAAATTTCACTTTGCAAGTTTCAAAGTTTCTTATAACATCAAGCCTATCAGACCTTCGAGGTTTTTTTCCCCTCTTCCCCCTTTGGCATGAAAAGTCTCAAAACTTTGTCGATTGAACAAAAATCCCTACATACCTTTCTACACAACCTTGGATGTCGTTCATAACCTAAAAATGAATATGATTCAACATATGAGGGCCCTCAGATGCCTCTTGGTAATTATGGGTCTCTCTAAGACATGAATGGTGTACAAAAGTGTATGGTTGGTGATGTAAATGACATGGCTTCAAGTGTATGGCCATGTTAAGATGATGCAAGTAGACATGGGAGGAATATACAATTACAAACAACCATGTTTATTTCCCTAAAATCTCTAGATGGTGTTGATAAATATTTATTTTATAGAGTGGCCAAGAAGAGAGAGGAAAAAAGAGTAGTTACAAAACCAATAGAACAATGATATTTATAAGAAGCCCTAGGGTTTGAATTTCCAATTCTAGGTAAAGGTTATTTGGTATTGTAACGATACGAGTTTGTCCCAAATTTGTAATGAATATTTATAACCTTTGTAGATCAAATGATTAAAGGAAGAATCAACCTTAGTTGAGTTTCTCCATGTATATGGTATATATTTTAATATGTATGTTGTTTAGTTAGTTAACTAGATGATTATAAAATCCTTGCAAAGCCTTTGCAAGATATATTTTCAACATAATAAAATAAATGTAAGGGTGTAGACACAAAATATTCACCTGATCATCAATCTTTAATCATCATCATATCGTCATTATATAATCACATTATTTAATTATTCATTAATTAACCATTTAGTAATTATCACATATAATTTATTAATTATTCATCCATTTATCCATTTAATTAAATAATATCTTATTATTTAATTAAATGAAAACTAATTTCTATTTTTCAAATATATGTTTTTTTCTATCTCATCAATTAACTCCATCTCATTTTATAAACTTCTTATTCATCCCTCAATCATTTCTATCTTCGAATAGAAACTTGTTCTTCACAATTATCCATCAATTGAATTAAATAATTCATTATTATCTCCTCATCAATTTAGAATGGAAAATTTCCATATTTCATTTGACTCCATAACCACTTCATTTAACTTGATTCCTTGATCTCATCCTCATCTCCTATTTTATTTTTCGTTGTAAAATTTATAAATAGGATAATTCATTTATCATTTTCAACAATCTCATGTCTTAATATAAATTGAATCTAACAAAATTTACCATTAATCAAAATCTATTATCAATCAAAGTGCTATGTTGTTGAGTCGCATCCACATCCCAACTATCAAATCAATACTTTTCTTGAGGTTTGTAGTGAGGTTTATTAAATAAGAATTAGATTTGATTTCATGTTTATGTTTTCAAGTTGTTCTATTTTCTTGTTTTTTTTATTTCAATGCATACATTTTGTTTAACTTTATGTGAACACTAACCTTTGACCTTTTTTCTCTATGGGTGTGTGTTTTTTGTTGCTTGTTTTGTAGGTTGCAAGTGTTTTGAAGAGGTTTTAGTTCTAATTAAGTTTTTATAGGAGCCTCCTAGGGTGAAACAAACATTGCGGTTGCATCCAGGGGGTTGAGAATAAAAAACAACATATAATACTTAGTATTTTTCTCATAAAAAATATTTTGTGTTTTTGTAGGTCTCAAAGGGTTTCGATGGTACAAAATTTTGTATGATCATACAAAATTCTGCATATAGAACTATTTTATAGTTTTGCATGCCAGTGATATATTTGGTGTATATATATATATATATTTGTTCTAACATTTTCTATTTGCAAGATATAGATGGTGGATATAATTTTTCCTATTTACAATATATACATTACATACATTTTTTTGAATCCATCCCTTTATGTAATATATAACCACTAGACATATACATAGTACTTGTACACTGACTATACACATTTATATACCTTACATATATACTCCAAATCCCACTAGCATATATTCACTATTATGCTATACATTCCATCCTTGTGTGATATATACATATTTATGTACATATATTATTATTGCACCCAAACCCTACAATATATACACACTACCTTCGGTGCAATATACTCACAAATTGTTGGTATATATACAATGATACCTAATATATATACCATAAACTCCTATCCATTTGTTCTGTCAAATCTCAACTATTCCCACACATATACTCATGTGTGTAAATCCACAATCATTTGCCCACATGATCTGCATATTTGGCAAGGGCTTTAAGTGGGTTATGTGTTATTTGTTTTTATATTTAAATTTTTATTTTTAAAAAAACTTTCAACCCTTGGTCACATGGGTGACTTAGGTTTTTTCTAAACCACATCCTAAGAATTTGGTCACGGATCCTATCAACTCCAATTTATAGGGGCTTAATCCCCAACCCCCCTTTTTTTGAAAGCCCCAACTTAGCCCCTAGTCACATTGGCAATCAAGAGCTAGGTCATAGGGGCTAGACCTTAGCATCCTTTATATGCATTTTTTCTTAAAGTACCTACTTGCACAAAAAAAATAAAAATTTCTAGACTAATTAGATATTCAGCTTCATGTAGGCATTTAAAATTTGGTTTTGAGATGGACGCTATGGAGCAAACTATTTGTTTGCATCAATTTCCATAGAAAAGGTAAATTTTCCCAAAGTGATTTCTTTTTTAATCTTTAAATTGGAATAACTTTCACATAATAACTTTGTTTTTAGTGTTTCTTTTTAATTTATCAAAATTTGGTAAAAAATCTAATAATCTAATCATTATTTTTAGTTTTATGTCTTCTTTTTCATGTTTTTAACTAATAATTCAATGTAACATATTTTCATCATAAAAAAAATAAAAAAAATTGAAAAACAATCCTTTTCACAAGCCAAATAACAAAGTCATAAGACTGCTAATACATTGGTTTTGCAAGATGCCATTTAGAAGATAATTTTATAGACAATTTTCTTTTTTTTTGTGTGCCTTTTTTTGTATCTTTTTCAAACTATTTATTTGTAGGATTAAAATGAACCATGCATGTTTCAATTTGGTTAATTAAAGAACCATTGTATTCTAATCCCAAAAGAGTGTGTGTGTATGTGTGTGCTCTTCTCTCACATGCTTGCATGATATTGATAATCAAAAACACCACTTCTTCCTTTTTTAAAAATTTTTAGGAGCCCTATCTAAGGATTTCATCAACCTAGAGGATGACCTCAATTCTAGTGTTTTAGTGGAATATAAATAGTAGGTGTGAATCGGAAGATACACCTCTTTAAAGTTGTGACTTTGTCACTTGGGTTAAGTCCCTAATAACTTTATACTTTGGGGAAGTGAAGGAGAATGGTGGGTTACCCCCTTATCCTAGCTTTTTGATATCTTTTCACTTTCAAATTCATGGATTAAGCATTACGTGCCCTTGTGGCGTATTGAGGGTTCCCATAGAATTATTATATAGCCTATATAAGACCTTTTGACTATCTTTTAGTGTGTGCAAGGGAAGCATATTACCCCTAAATTTATTCACAATGTGCTTTCATGGTGGGGAGATATAACTAACTTTAGGTAAGGCTTTGAACTCCAAGGTAAGGGGTGCATAAGTGGTACATGACCTTTTATTCCATAGTCATCCATCACCTGATAGAAAACATTATATGTGGGCCCAGACTAGGAGTCACTCCCACCTAAATCATTTTAGAATTTTTGGTGTGTCTTTTGTGCTTGTCATGTTAAATTAGAACTGCCCCACTTGAAGCCAAAAGAGGACCTCATCCTTTTGAACCTTATATTTTATAATCTTTTGTATTATTTTTAGTGTAATATTTTAAAAACCAAAAAACCATAGAATAAAAAAATAAAAAATAACAAGAAAAGAAATTGCATTTGCCGTGCACTATGATTTAGAATTTTGTCATTTTCCACCAAGACCAAAATATCCACTTCATAAACAATAGGATTAATTATCCTTTACACCCAAATCCAAACACCATGTAAGGAAGTTAAGGCAATGAAACAACTTCCTACACTAATCTTGAGAGGAGGGTTACACAAAAAAAATCAGATTTTAAAATAGTTATAGAAACTAAACAAAAATAAACATGTGTAAATATCATTCATACCACAAAACAATACTTTATGTGGGAAAAACCCTTTTGAGAGAAAAAACCTGCACTCCAAAAGTTGTCCAATTTATTATTAAGAGATCAATAATATTACAGTATACTTGTAGAGATATTTTCACAGAAGTATACCCAACTAGAGATCTAGAGGTAACTCAACATTTATAAGACTCTCACACACAACTTCTATCTCAAGCATCTAATATATAGGAGATACAATACATGAAACCGTCAAAGAATATTTACAAAAAAATGACCTAAAACCACCCAAAAGTTGGTGTCTGACTTATCTACAATGAAAGATTGGTGGTGATCCCACAATAGTGGTTTAGACTTTTTGGCCAAACTTGACATTGAATTGATTTTTTTTAACTAAATCTTCACTTTCAGGCACCTATAGCTACTAAAACATGAGGAATTTGAAGATGATGCAAACTAGTGATTTGTGACACTTTGTTACAAATTCAAAATGGGGTTGCAATCTAAGTGGGCTTAACCTGGGGGAAAAATCCTTGGTTAAGTAGGCTTGAGCTAGAGTAGTACTGGGATGGGTGACCTCCCAGGAAGGCCCAATGCTTCACCTCTGTGAGCATCACCTATATGCAATGAGTGCTAAGTGGACTATTCATTATCATGAGAGATGGGTTCTTATGAACCACTACTCATGAAACATGGGTCAATGAGTTTGACTCGAAAACTACACGGTTGAATCCTGATAGCAATATCACAATTTGAAATGTTGTGGAAAATACCTCCTACTTATCAATTGATGAGATAAAGGGGCTCTATAATGAATGGTTCATAAGGCACAACACTTGCTGAAGGTTTTGCAACTGGGGTTGCAAGCTAAGTGGGATTAACCTTGGGGAAAACTCCTTGGTTAAGTGCGCTTGAGTTGGAGTAGTACTGGGATGGGTGACCTCTCGGGAAGGCCCAATGCTTCACCTATGTGAGCATCACCTAGATGCAATGAGTGCTAAGTGTACCATTCATTATCATGAGAGATGGGTTCTTGTGAACCACTACTCATGAAACATGGGTCAATGAGTTTGGCTTGAAAACTACACGGTTGAATCCTGATAGCAATATCACAAGTAAACACCTTTTTTAAAGAGTAATGTTCACCATAAACAACATAAAAAAATTTCTATGAAGGATAAAATTCTAATTTTTTCGAATTTAGATTTGTAACTAAGATATCTAGCACATTCATTTAGTTTCATAGTGGTTTATTGAATATTTATTTCTTAATTAAGTTTTGAAGTCAAACCAATTACAATTTAGACATAAGTAGACTATATACAAAACCTTTTTTGTATGTATCAAAATTCAATTTTTTTTTTTTGCTAGATCAAGGACATAAATACCTAGCACATACATATTTTTCAGATTTTTTTGGTAATCTACTATTTTTCCACATGTGCAGAATAGAGAGAGCTTGATTTTCGGTGAAAAACCTACATTCACAAGAAATAGAAAATAAATATAATAATCAAATTAAATATATTAAAATGAATTCTACATACTTGAATTCATTTGATCCCCAAAAGGTAAATCGAAAGTGGTTTTTTATCAAAATTTTTATAGGTGTAAAGGGGACTCTGTTATAGGTATGGTTTAAAACTAGCAGGGCTCTACCCAAGGGGGTTTGATCTAAGGTGGTTTGATCAAACCCTCTTCAATTGGAATCCTTTAAAAGGAACTTTTCAAGGCTTAAATAATTATATTTTCTAAAAATATGCGATTTTAGCAAAAATCAAGATGTCCCAAAAAGTGTAAACCACTATTGTGGGATCACCCTACCCTATGAGGTGTTAAAATACACACCAACATGTATAAATCCCTCTTAGAATTTTTTTCTATGTCTAACACATTCTCACATTTCCCAATTTAGGAAAACCAACTTCTAGAGGCCATAAATTTTGATTTGAGATTCTCATTAACGAATCGTTTGAATCATTGGAAAAATTATGAAATGCTCTATCAAGCTATAATTAACTTCATTAGTTTTGAAAAATTTCAAACCCAAAAAATGCCTCTAAGTGCCTCAATTTGGAATTAAATTTTTTAAAAATGAAAACTTTAATATATTGAAATCTATTGGAGTTGATGATTTAACCCCACATCTCCCATAAATCACTTGTAAGAAATTATCCTATCACAAAGAACAGATCAAAGCAACTAATTTTCTCAACAACCTAAGAATTATATTGATGCAATAAACTTGAATGAATGATTACAACGAAAGGAACGAATGCTTAAATAAAAGAAAAAATACACCCTATATGAGGGTTTGATTAGATTGAGACAAGTGTCAGCATCTAATACAATGAGACAATGTGATCTAAATATAGCTCAAACTAATAGTAAAAAAAATCATAAGTTTAGATTAAGTAATTAAAGTAAAAGGTGGCTAATAGTTAATTATTAGGTGATGACCTATTTACTCCAACACCCCCCGTTAAGATCAAATTAGGGAGAAAATAAAAAAATGATAAAGAATATAATGATGGATGCAAAATGGGTCCTGAGTACAAGGCCTAATAAGGTACCCATGAACAAGAAACTGAAATCTCTAATAACCAAAGAAATGGAGAAAACCTCAAGGGAAAAAACTCCTCTCTAAAAGAGAAAAAATAAACTAAAGTGTACATGTGACAAAAGAATGTAGGAATCAACATGCCCCCCAAAGTGATGCTTCAATCACATAAGTACAATCAAGATCCCCCATAGGAGAGAAAGTATGAGACAATAGCTCCTCTACCAAAAGTGAATGCTCGAAGAAGAATGTTGAAGATGATGCAAAAATAGAAAACATTGTTCCTACCCTTTGGAAGAAACACATCCAATAGAAAATTCAGAAGAAAATCTCTTAGGAGAAGAGGTCTCATGATGGATGTCATAGAAAAATGCTTAAGGGTCTACATGTTTGAATCAAATAAAGTCAAATATGATGAAGAAAATCTAGACAACTATGAAGATACCTATGGAATAACCTCCAATGGCAAGGGTGAAGTGATGGAAAGTGGATTGTAGCTATCATCAAAGAGGAATTGAATATCCTCCAATATGTCCCTAATATTTGCAATGTGTGACTCAATAAATAACTCTACAATATCTAGCAAGTAGTCATACGATAAAGCTGAAAGACTGAACATCTTGCTGAAGTGAATTGATCTTTGAAGATGTAGGAGGTGGAGGAGGTGGAAGATCAACACATTCTCATGAACCAAGGTGGATGATGGAAGTACACATAGGTTTAAGTGACCAAACTTCTCAAATATCTTGTCCACTCTAGATGCACGAGAGTGTAGACAATTCAATGGTAGTGTAAGATCATTTGAAACAAAATGAGAGAAACCATACAATTGAGAGGCATGGTCAATTGTCCCAACTACAACAATCTCTCTACTATGCAAGTCTTTTATAAGCACTAAATTGGGTTTGAACTCTACTATCTTACCTACCCCACTATGAGTAATATGGTTGATGGAAATGAGATTGTAATATAATAAAGGGATAAAAGTATATCATGAAATGTGTCATCATCAACATCTATAGATACTTTCCTAGTAGCACTCATATAAGCATGATTCCCCATAAAAATATGTTGTAATGTGCAAGGCTCATATGAAGAGAACATACCCAAAGATGAAACCATATGATGAGAGGCTCCTGAATCAAGAATCCATCAATTGGGCTGAAGATTAGTGGAAGCAAAGAGAGCATGACCTTTCATCTTTTCTACTCCATATTTCATGGTGATTGACCCTGATTGTGAAGGTTCTGAAGTGGAAGAAGAGGATGAAGGAAATTAAATATTATTCTTCTATAGAAGATGCTTCATCTCATCAATCTTCTTTGCATAACAATGATGCTCATCATGTCTTGGCTTTGTGTAATATGCATATTTTGGTTGATCCTTCATAGATTATTCCCCCTTAGAAGAGGAAGAAGAATCAGAGGTATCATGTGCATTTGATTCCTTGGATTTCTCATGTGATTCATAATGCTTTTGTTTTAGTTTCTTTCCTTTTTCATTTAGATCCTTTAAATCTTTGGTGTCTGGTGATGCAATCAAAGCCTGTGATTTGGAAGACTTCAATGAGCCCATATGTACTAACTTTGTCTTCTCTTGAATGAGTGGTGTAGTAAAATCATCATGAAGGAATAGTGAATCTAATACAAGTGCATCTCTAGTGGCATAAAAGGTGGAAACAAAAACTGACTAATTAGGACCAAGCTTGGTAAAGATGGAAAGAATCAACTGAGAGTCCTCTTTCTAAACACCACATTTTTTCAACTATAGCATAAGAGACTTTATTTTGGTGAAGAAGTCCTAGATGTTTTTAAAATCTCTAGGATTCAAACTGATAAGCTCATTCTCCAATTTAAATCCTCTCAAAGTATCTTGCTTCCCAAACAAGGACTCCAATTGAGTCCAAATATGAGTGGGTGTGGCGTAAGATTCAACATGAAAGAGAAGGTTGAGAGACATAGACATGCATAGTGTCTCAAAATACTCATTAGACCTATTAAACCACTTTCTCTTATCTACAAATCTTGTAGTTGTTAGTGTAAATGGGGTTATTTCCTAACTAGTTCTTAGTGAGGACCTATTCACATCATTATAGGTTTACTTAAGTGTTAAGTTTCCTAGGTGTCATTTCTAGAAACTAGTATTAATGGGGCCATGTCTCATTAATTAGCTTATAGTTATCTAGGCATTTAATATTTCACTCATGCATTTAAAATTATGCATTAGGAATTTAATGTTTGCATCCAAGGTGGTTATCCAACCTCCTCTCACCTTGCCTATATAAACAAGGTACTTGTTCATTGTAAATCGTCTCATGTATCTCATCATGTTCTAGAGATTCTAGATCAATTCATCATAGATCATCATTTGATCAAGTTGTCTTCATGCTCATGATGCATCACTTTCTTGTTTATGTGGATGGTGTCTTTTTGGGAAATCCTTTGAAGTGTGTGCAACTTCATTTGGGTTATTTTTCATTCATATTTCTAACATGGTATCAGAACATAGGCCATAGAAAATCCATCTCATATTGGGAAGTTGAGATGAGGAGATTTTCATTGCAGGTTGAAGGATTTGCGTCAAGGGCTAGTTGTTCTCATCCAAGAGGCAACTGATTTCTAAAGCACATTGGGTCAGATCTGACCCCACCATTGTGATTAGAAGGTCCAAAAACCCTAGGAACACCTATCAAATCATTGAAATTCAACATCTTCATTCAAAGACCATTAGAGGTTTTTTGCAACCATTTTGGAGGAAATCTATATCGTACACATCATATAGTTGGTAAAAATGTATATCCCTCCTCGTTGCAAAAAAAAATTCTAAAGTGGCATAATATTATTTGCAAGTTAAGAAAAATATTTCTCAGGCAAAAAATTATTCCTATAGTTGGAAAACAAAAATTGTGGGGTTTGATTTTTGTGGACATATTATATTTGGTGGCATTTAATTTTATTTGGTAGAATATTATATTTTATCAGGGTTTAATATTTTTCTATTGTCAAATCATATTGTATGGGTGATATTATTGAATCTACAATTTTAATTTATAATTGCCAAATGGAAATATTATAAATTTATTTGGTGGTTGAATTGGTTATGTGCGTTTGATTTTATGTCTGATCAAAGGATATATTTGGCAAAGTTTTTATTTAATTCGCGGATCACATTATTTTGGTGGATTAATATTTTTGGTGGCAATTAATGTATACTATGGGTTGAATTAAAACTCTGTGAACAAATCTTTGTTTGAACATAATTATTATTGGTTGGGCCATCTGTAGCCATTATTTTTTGGAAAGTTTTCTTAGCTTGTCAAATTTTTATTTCTGACGCCAAGTGCATTCATTAAACAACATTTATCTTTTTGTACCGGCTATTGCCTTTAGCCGTTCCTGCATGTACTCTGAGCTACCAGGGTTATCGGCCTGTAGATCGTGGCTCATGTACCACTCTATGGGAATATTTATTTTCCTGCATCTTTTGGTCAGGGTTTTAATTTCTTGTCAGGCTACATTTATTCCCACTATCACAAGGTTATATTATCCTCGCCACCTAGTTGTCTCACCATCTTGTTGTCTTTGTCTTTCCAACCATTGAAGTTCTGCCACTGAGTGGCTACTCGCCAAGTGGAGCCAACATAGTGGTGCCACCCATTTCCTCCACCCCACCATCACCTATGGCGGTGCCCTCTTTTTCTGCCAGCGCGCCCTTGGTCATATCAGCGACCAGGGGATGTTTTTTTAACCCAAAGTGCTTGATTTTTGCACCTATTTAGCCTGCACACACAAATTGGGCTGATTACTTCAACAAAGAATAAATTTTTGCCAAAATATCGAATTTTCACAAACAAGATAGTGACGAAAATCTGGTTTCGTGTACTTCGTAGTGGTGTAGAGTATCTTGCCAAAATTTTTTGTGGGTATGAATAATAAACAACTAAAGTTAGTTCTTCCTATTGGACTCTCAAGCTCATATCTTTTCACTAGTTTGTTGGATTTTGGAGATTCTAGCGGCATTGCGAAGGTGATTCAAAGTTCTTTCATCTTTTCCATCTACTTTTTTTAGATTCAACTCCAGGTACATTCTATTGATTTTTTTCAATTTGAGGAATTTACTTGATAACTTGGACATACTGCAATTTAGAGAAGGTTTATTTGCATTGGGAGGCTTCATTTTCGGTTGGCCATCATATTTGGGAGTTTATAATTATTGTTGAAGGTTAATTTCTTTGTATTTTTGGAGATCTATCATAGTTCATTATGGGGTTTTCATTTCATCCTTAACTAATTATGTTGGAAAGAGGAAACTATAAATAATGGAGAGATTGCATCATAAACCATCTCCAATCACTTCAATTATTGCCACATTTGTATGGTTTTGTTCCCCCTCCAGATAAAGGTATCTAAAAACTTTCTTGGAGTTGTAGAAGGTATGATGTCTTAAAGGTTATTACAATACATGTTAATGATGATATTTTGAAAGGTATTGGTCATTGTGATTATCCTCATACTCTTTGGACTAAGATTTGGGAGCTATATGGAGATCCTGATACTCCACCATTCCCGATGATCATGATTCAGAATGTCATGTGCCTCTTCATTCTATAGATAGGGTACCTTATGATCATAATACTATATAGGATTTTATAGATTTGGAATGCTTTGAATCTTCAGATGAGAATGCCAAGGGTTCTTCAAATACTCCTTCTCCATCAAAGACAATTGGTGTACATTCATCTTCAATAATTCCTTGTGTAGATTCATTGATTGAATCTTCCATCATTCATATTCAACAAGACCATTCATCTTATGTTAGTGATTCATTGAGAAATTTCAGTGATTCATTACAACAAGTATCTAATTGTCTTCCTGATTGGGATTCTTATTTGAAAAACATTTCATCCTTTTTTGTGGAGTCTCATATTTCATATATGGAGGACACATTTGAGGGGTTATCTCTCCTATTTGATGACAACCATTGCACAACTGTTGTCAAACCATCATGGTCTTTAGATATTGTTCAACATCAGTTTCCACATAGTCCTGATTTGTCACCTTCTTCATTTATTGGGCATGTACCTGATTTGATTGTGGCATATTTATCTACCTTGGGAAAGGAGACACATGAGAAGCTTTCAGAGACATCATCATCATCCATAAATTCATATTTCCTTCCTTCAATTCCTATCCAAAATGGGAAGCATTCTTGCATTTGTAATTGGTTTTGTTTCTTCCAAAAGGGAGACAAGTTGTTTGTCGACATTGGATCATATTTTGTCTTCAAGAACTTACCATTTTTGGAGGCGATTACACATTATGGGGGGGCTATATAGTCCCTCTATTTACCTCTTATGGGGGGGCTATTGATTATATTATATTGTATTCTTGTGATGGATGTAGTTCTTGGGGGGTATTGATGTTGAGACCTCCATACATCACTTCTATCACTTGTACATAATTTGCATTGCATCTCTTTTTTGGAGAGGATTTTTTTCCCATGAGTTTTTTTCCTTTACTCCATTTGTGAGAGATTAGTTTCATTGATTAGTTGTACATGGGTACCTAGCATGGTCTTGTTGTCGGGACCCATATTGCATTTGCATCATTTGCATAATAACTACACTCCCTAAGTTGCACTTATGGGGGATGTTAGTGTGAATGGGGTTATTTCCTAACTAGTTCTTATTGAGGACCTATTAACATCATTATAAGTTTACTTAGGAGTTAATTTTCCTAGGTGTCATTTCTAGAAACTAGTATTAATGGGGCCATGTCTCATTAATTAGCTTATAGTTATCTAGGCATTTAACATTTCACTCATGCATTTAAAATTATGCATTAGGAATTTAATGTTTGCATCCAAGGTGGTTATCCAACCTCCTCTCACCTTGCCTATATAAACAAGGTACTTGTTCATTGTAAATCGTCTCATGTATCTCATCATGTTCTAGAGATTCTAGATCAATTCATCATAGATCATCATTTGATCAAGTTGTCTTCATGCTCATGATGCATCACTTTATTGTTTATGTGGATGGTATCTTTCTTGGTTGATCCTTTAAAGTTTGTGCAACTTCATTTGGGTTATCATTCATTCATATTTCCAATAGGTTCAAGTTTTGTACCCATGGTCACTTTGTATAACCCTTATTTCTTCAAATGTATCTCCATTTGTTTTTTCTAACCATATTAGTTGTATGGAGTGAGTGGATAAATATGTATTGGATCCATGATAATTTGATAAAAAAAGTATATAAATTAACTAATTTACAATAATATAGATCGCCTCAATGCAATAAAATTCCCCTTTGATCCTAAAAATTTGACTTGTTTGCACATTTTTCAAGAAAAAAACCAAAAAAGAAAAAATTAAGATTTGATTGAAATAATAGATACCTAGTTATTTTTTGGAAAAATAGGTTTGATATCTATGTAGAGGATTGAATCAACTTTTCAGTGTCACAAGAATCATGAAATTCCAATAATCGATTCAAAATTTATGACCTCCTGAATGAAAACAACTTGATCTAACTTTAGAGGCCTCTAGAATCAATCAAGATAAAAATATAGAAAAATCACTTGCACCACTAGATTTTTCTTTGAACTAGCTTTCCAACAATATATGGATCACAAAAAATGGAGATTATATGTTTAAGAATACCCGATTTAGTAAAAACTGCCCAATCTACCCTAGAAGTTGACCTTTCGAGCTACAAGGGGTTGGCCCCTAAGCATAGGTGGCCCAACTACTAGATGTAGGGAGCCTATTCTGATCCCTTAGTCACTAATATGACCAAGGGCTAGCATAATGGAGTGAACTAGTGGTAGAACGAAAGTGAAAGGGTAGAGGCGACACAAAAACTGTTGGCAACACAAGGGTAGACAATTGAGAGGGGGGTGAATCAGTTGTCCCAGAAATTAAACTTATTAAACTTATTCTCAGATCTGATAAATAGACATGAAAGCATAAACCATCACCACATCAGAAACACACATAACACCAAGATTTTTTACGTGGAAACCTTGTTAGGGGAAAAACCACAGTGGAGGTTAGTCCACAAGATTATACTCTGTTAAAAGTATAAAGAATTATAAATGGGAATGCACATGCATTCAGGCACACTGCCTAGAGCTCACTGCTCAAATACAAGAGGCTTACTACCCAAAGGAAGACACACTGTCTTACAGAAACATTCAGATTACATCCACAAGATTTTGAACTGAGAAAATAGCATCTGATAATGCCTAGGATTATAGTTCTGGTTAAGCACATAAACTCTGCTCAATCTTCTTCACACTTTACTTTTTCCTTCGAAAGATTAGAACATTATTTGCACATAGCAGTCACACGCCACTGCTTCACACATGCCTTCAAATGGTATAAACAATCGCACATATATCCGCGACTAAGAATAAGATCATCTACATGTCGGCTTCAACAAAATATAGAATGAATGCAAACTGTCAACCCAAATCAATAAGCAATTTTCAATGCGCACCAACCAATGTCGGCCACAACATAGTGAAGACCCAAAACAACATCCTCGAACATGAACCAACTTCAAAAATTATGCCTCAAAGATCCACAACACGCTACAATCACCTAGAATCATATCATCTTCTTTCAGGAACACTAACTGAAGCAACAAAATAACTGTCAGAACACAAATACTCATAACTTGATCAAATCTTCATGCGGATCTCTAAAACTTAATGTGGATAAACTAGATATATTCGAAAACAAACCATTTAATCCACAACCTCTTATCATCAACATACTGAGCTAGCCAACAAGTTGAACTTCACTGCATCACTAACAACCACAACTTATTTTATTACAATTTTCTCAATATCCTCGACATATACAACCTTAAAGACATTAATGCCAATAGTGTTGACATCAATTACAACTACATATCAACAATATCCAACAATCTCCCCCTTTGGCATTGATGGCAACACATGATGTGAAAAACACAATCAACACAACTTTCTCTTAGCACTTTCTCCCCCTTAGATTTTGACTCTTCTCCCTAGATAATTCATAGTTTTTCACATGACTCTTCTCCCCCTTTGACATCAATGAAAACCACATATCAACAACATCCAATAGTTTATACATATCATCTAGAATCATATCACCTTTCGAGCTACAAGGGGTCAGCCCTTAAGCATAGGTGGCCCAACTACTAGATGTAGGGAGCCTATTTTGACCCCCTTTAAGACAACAAACCCTTTAATCCTAGATGTAGGGAGCCTATTCTGAGCCTATTCTGAGAAAATGTTTATGTGCTTAACCAAAATTGTAATCAAGCATTAGCAGATGCTATTTTCTCAGTTCAAAATCTTGCAGATGTAATCCGAATGTTTCTGTAAGACATTGTGTCTTCCTTTGGGCAGTAATCCTTGTTGTAATTGCGTAGTGAGCTCTAGGAAATGTTCCTAAATGCATGTGCATTCCCATTTATTATTCTTTTATACTTTTAATAGGGTTTCCACGTAAAAAATCTTGGTGTTTTATGTGTTTCTAATGTGGTGATGATTTATGCTTTCATGTTTATTTATCAGATCCGAGAATAAGGTTAATAAGTTTAATAAGTTTAATTTCTGAGACAATTGATTCGCCCCCCCTCTTAGTTGTCTGCCCTTGTGTTTCCAACAATTGGGCTAGTAAAAACTGCCCAATCTACCCTAGAAGTTGACCTTTCAAGCTACAAGGGGTCAGCCCCTAAGCATAGGTGGCCCAACTACTAGATGTAGGGAGCCTATTCTGATCCCTTAGTCACTAATATGACCAGGGGCTAGCATAATGGAGCGAACTAGTGGTGGAATGAAAGTGAAAGGGTAGAGGCAACACAAAAACTTGGCGATATTACTTTATAGGGAGAAATCGGTCCTATTAGGGAAAGCTCCTAATTCTTCCCACTGGTGGTGGTTGACTATTTCTTGATAAAAAAATGCATCATTGATTTTCCAAAAATTGACACTGAATAAAATCTCACCGTAATTTTTTAAAAACAATTGTTGCGAAAAAAAATTATATTTTTTTACGTCGATTTTCTTTGTGTATTTTTGTAGATGCCTATGCAGAGGGTACAAACTATACCTATACGACCCTTATGGAATACAGATTCCCTATGGATGTACATAATGCTTTGCCATGATTTCCCTACCTTGAAAAATTTGCCCCAAAATTTGAAGTATTGAATTTTTATGAAATGATACTCAATTCTTAGGTTATTTGATCACTCTAGATGTAATGTACGATCAATTTTGCTCCAAGATACATCAATTTTTCTCTCAGGGCCAAATCTCTCAAATTTTAAATAGGAGGTTGCAGATCTGGTACTCTAATACCATGTTGGAGTTGATGATTTAAGCCTATAGCTCCTAGAAATCACTTGCAAGCAGTTATCCTATCACAAAGAAGTGATCAAAGAAATTGATTTGCTCAACAACTTGAGAATTCTATTGATTCAATAAAATTGAATGAATGATTACAATAAAAGGTGAATTCTTATAAAAATTCCCTAGATGAGGGTTAGATTGAGACAAGTGTCATCATCTAATACAATGAGACAACATGATCTAAATATAACTCAATCTAATAAAAAAAACAATTCACAAGTTTAGCTTAAGTAATTAAAGTAAAAGGTGTCTAATAATTAATTAATGATTAATTAGTTATTAGGTGATGACCTATTTACTCCAACAATATCTAGACACAATCTTGGATTGAAAATTTAGTAGTAAGTTTATTTGCCAATTTTATAGCTTCAGAAAAAAATAGATCTATTTGTGCTCAAATTTAAAAACTTGTTATAAATAGTAACATTTTATAGTTATAAAGCTGAGACACCTTTTTCCTAACATTCTCCCACATTTCAAACACACTGCAAGAGCAAGGGGAGTATCAACACCATGATTTAATTGCTAGGGGTTGAGAGTCCCATAGACTTTGAACACCATCTAAAATTCTTTGTGCTCATAGGATTAGTTAAAGAATCTATAACATTCATCAACATCTTTACCTTAACTAGATTCACCTTGCCATCCTCAACCATATCTTTGACAAAATGATACTATACATCAATGTGTTTGGTCCTAGCATGAATGCCAGGTTATTTTTTAGGCATATCACACTTTGATTGTCATAATAAAGTGTTAATGCATATTGTTTTATTCCAATATTTGAACACAATAGCTTAAGCCAAATGACTTCTTTACAAGTGTGAGTAATTATCATATAATCAGCTTCAGTAATGGACAAAACAACCACAACTTGTCACTTATTTATTCAATTGATTGCATCACCAAATAGAGTAAACACAAGCACTAGTGGATCGTCTGTTATCAACATCACCTACCCAGTCTGAATCCACATAACCATGAATATCAAGGGAATTTCCATCTCTTATAAAATCACCATGATAATTCAAATAATAATGTGAGGTACTCCAAAAATATTTAAAGACTCTTTTAACTACACCCCAATGAACTCTACCAGGATTAGACATACAACTATCTAAATAACTCTCATTTCTTAGGTAATGTTTGGTCTAATGTAGATCATAACATGCATCGAACTTCCAACTGCACTTTAATAAGAGATTTTTCTCATGTCTTCCATCTCTAATGGGAATATTGTATAATGTGAAGTAGATAACTTTATTCCAACTGTAAAAGGAATACACAAACGTCTAGAATATTGCATGTTAAAAACCTCTGTAAAATTGAATCAACACAATTACTCTAGCCAAGCCATAGTTTTATATTCACTCTATCTTTTTATTTCCATTCCAAGAATGTGTTTAGTTGCACCAAGATTTTTCACTTCAAATTTAGTTGTAAGTTGAGAGTTTAGATCTAAAATCATTCCTTTCCTTTTACTTGTAAATAACGTATTGTCAACATATAATGCAATAAATAGGAAACCATCACAATCAGTTTTATAATAAACACAGTGATCTAATTTAGATTGTTCAAATCCCAAACTCAATTCATATGTGTAAAATTTTTGGTAACACATCTTAATAATCTATTTGAAGCCATAAAAATATTTTTTAATTTATAAATCAAATTACTTTTACCTTTCACTACATAGTGCTTTGGTTGTGTCATATAAATATCCTCCTCCAAATCACCATGAAGGAAACTAATCTTTACATCCATATTCTCAACCCCTATATCATAAGTAGCAACTATAGAAAGTTAGAATCTAATGGGTGTCATTTTTACAACATGAGAAAATATTTAACCATAAGAAACACCCCCAATTTTGAGAGTAACATTTCACAACAAACTATGCTTAATAATTCTTAATACCTCCATCTGAATCAATATTTTTCTTAAACATCTATTTGCAACCAACAAGTTTTCATTCTTTAGGCAATGATACTAGACCTTATTTATCATTATTTTTTAAAGCTATCATTTTTTCATCGATAGCAATCTTCTAGGATTCTACATCATTCATACATAATGCCTCTTCTACAAATCAAGGGTCATCCATGTTAGTAGTAAGAAAAAATACATCTCTAGTCATCAGGTGAATACATTTCAAGTGATTTCTTATGTCTTTTATACCTTTGAACAAATTGAGTTGTAGGTTCTTCCTACTCTTTTAAAGATTCAAAGCTATATAACTCTATTCAACTTCTTGTCTGTCTAGGAGTCTTGATTTAGATTTCGCAAGAGTAGAAGGAAATTGAATCACATCTTTTTGTTCACTTGTGGAACCCAAAGGTCCACCCCCCGTGCTCAGAGATAACACCTAGTCCCACAACAACAACAAGATGACCACAAACAAACATAACGAGGCCCTAGAAAGAACAACTGACATTACAACCACAACACATCACAAAAGTACATACATTTCTTCTAGAGGACATCACATACCAAAGGGAGAGAACAAACAAGGGAATACTAGTCTACAGAGGGAAGAGTGTCATCGTATGGCCCTAGCATGGGTTATCTTGACAGTCCTAGACGTCGGCCCCCATCTATGGTTGTCCTAAAAACCTCTCACTAAGTGTTGGCCCCATAGGGTGACACATGTAGAACCAATCTTCCTTTCGTGATGACA
This sequence comes from Sequoia sempervirens, assembly GCA_007258455.2. Classification (NCBI taxonomy): domain Eukaryota; kingdom Viridiplantae; phylum Streptophyta; class Pinopsida; order Cupressales; family Cupressaceae; genus Sequoia; species Sequoia sempervirens. The sequence goes on from VDFB02047230.1 coordinate 90,338,404, forward strand.
AGGAAGTTGGTCTTGCTAACCAGGCCTTCTCGACCCATCCTTAGCCTAAATGAGCACTATAGGCATGGGTGAGGAATTCACTTATCTAGATTAATGTTTGAACTAACCAACCCCCTAATTCATTTTAAGTTATCACTAGATTACGAAAATCCCACATGGGTTACCCTGGAGCCACTTTGTGCGCCGACCCCCATTGAGAGCCACTCCCCCTTACCAGTAGCTAGGAGACCCAACAAATCCAACAGGGTAAAGTCATCATGCACAAAATGAAAACCATGAAAGTACATAACTCGAGCGAGGCATGTACCATCTTGCTCTCAAACACAATTGTAAACAAGTAAGGGTGGTGCATGGCTAAAGACCCTCAACAACATATCACAAATATCATATCAACCAATTCAAGGTTCAAACATAACAATTCTCCAATAACATATTTTTCCCCAGACCTTTGAAATCCAACCATTGACAATTTCACATGACTCCCACTTAACACAAAAACCCAAAATCACCTTAATCCAATAATCAAATACATTATTTAAACATGCACACAATTAAATAATGTGATCACTCAAACAATACTCAAAATTGAACACAAAGTTCAGAACGAATAATCAATCAACCATTTAATCCAATAATCAAGACACAATCAATCAATTAGTCATGACCGAGAAGACAATTGCACCTACGCAATAGAACTTAATAGTTTAATACTTACCCACCTGGATTGCACAATGTTTATATCATCTCAAGTTGATCTACAAATCTCTCAAACCGTTAGTACATACCGTAGTAACGCTCACATCCGAGAGATAGATATAAATCTAGTAAGTTTTCCCATCGTAAAAATAAAATATTAAATTGAGACATATTTTCCATATTTCCAATTAAATCAATAATCTATCCCATATAACTTTTACTTACATAATACAAAACAATTTCGAAATAAAACAATGACCACAATACCAACATAGATTAACAAATCATCGATTGAGTAAATACAAGGTAGACATCGTTTAAAGGAGCATCACATTTACCTATTTTAATAATTTCTCCATGTAATAATTTCAATATCTTTTCCTTCCTTCAATTTAATTTCCCTTTCCATTAACATGTTTAATTATACATATACATATATGATTATATACATCTATATATAAATATATTCCCAAAAATCGTGAGATATATTTATATGTATACATATATAAATATCTGTGTATATGAATGAATACAATTAAAACAACAACTTCTATTTTTAATTTGATAAATAAACATACACATGAATATAAAACCACATATATATATTTAAGTTCTGTATTTTTATAACAGACGGCTGTTTACAAGACAACACTTCAGGTTTTATTAGAATATCATTTAAATATACACGTACTTATACACATGCATAATATAGACTTATATTTAAATAAAACCCGAATGATCATTAAACTATAAGCATTGAACGCCTATGATCAAAGGCAGCATTCTGAAGGCAAGATTATTATGTCTGAAATAAATAATACTGTGAGTGAAGTCAAATAATTTGAAGAATAGGAACAGGGGATATTGCAAAACATGCGAGTGTAGAGTACCTTCCCTTGAGCCTCCCAGCAGTGATAATCGAGCATGACAAAAACTTGCTGGAATGAATTTAAAGCCCTCTCCAATAACTCTATAGCTTACACTGTCTGGTTATCTCTCCAAAATAATTTCCTAATAGACCAAATACATATTGTACGAGATTGAGTAAATGTACTACAGGCTTGGTGGAATGCAAATCGAATCTCTCTCCCCTCCACTTACATCTTACGCTGTCAGGTAATTTTATTTTCTTCTATCCTCCCTTTTGCCCCCCCCAATCAGACTTATGATAGGGACTCAAAGCGATTTTTGCCTACTATTGTAAGCAACATTCGAAACAAGCACCCTATCTAAAAGTGGGAGGATTAATAGCGATATTTATTTCACACATACATTGCGGGATTTTTAACAGTCAAGGTGCGCAAACTATTTCATAGAAAGCCTCAAAAGATATGGTCTCATGAAATGCCGTGTTAGCAAGATAAGGCTTTATAAAATCATATCAACCACAGATTATAGCACAAACCCTAAATTAGCCGAAGCCAGGTACAATCCTTAACAGTACAGTGCACTCTTGAGCAAATGCTACTGAAACAAGGAAATATATAATATTAATGATTAGACATCTATGTCTATCGGCAGTGAATGAGAGGCTAGACTTTTGTGCCATTTTAAGTTGCGCAAAGTACAAAGCATCAACATGCAAGACGGTTGATGAGGCCAAACGAGACATGCATACTGAGCACCTATCTATGATAAAGAAGAACAACGAATAAGAGACAAAGTTTACACACACACAGTCAAAACATTCTAAGCAAAAGAAGGTGTTTAACAGAGGAAGAGCAGAAAGATATTTTATTAAATAGAAATCATTGAGACATGATTCAAGAGTTACCTAGAATTCCATGAAAGGTAAGCTCATTACCACTACGCCAGTCATGATAAATGAGCTAATAAAATACAGATCCAATACAACTATATTATTGCACACTTGAGATGGGCGAATTCCACTTACCTCAACTATTGGTATCCACATTGCCTTGTCGATCAAGAGTTTGCCATCATGGTTGTATCGGGTTCAATGCCATACTTGGCTCGGTCCCTCTCCTTTGCGGTCCAAATTCCTTAATGGTGTCTGCCCACTCAAGGCAAGATCAGGGCGACACAAGGGTTCAGGCAACAGCATAAAAGGTTTAGAATTCTCTGAACCAGATTTCCCACCACCACTCTTCAATATTTATACTCGTTTGAGAGGACAATAACTCCTTTGGGGATTGTCCATGTCGTAGAATTTCCTCTGCCTCGAGTTGTATTAATTCTTATTTCGTTCGATTGGAATTGAGCTAGAAGACAAGAAGTATCTTTGTAAGAAACAGGGGAAAGATTTGATAGGAAACGTAAACAAAATTTCACTCCCATAAATCTATTATCGTCCTCCCTCTAGGTTCAGCCATGGCGGTCCTCTCTTCTTGAGTTATACTCTCCTTGCTAATAATTACTCTTCAGAAGATAACCGCCCCAACAGAGTTTCCTCTCTTTTCTTTTGTTGGAAGGCCAGCAAGATCCCTTGTAACCAGGGCTTAAATTTGATGGCCGTATGACCGTATTTAAAGATTTTTGCTGTAAAATACAATCAAAATTTTAAGAAGATTGTATCAGATGAAAGGAGAGATTTTGGATAGATTTTGGATAGACTGTCAAAATTTATATAGAATTATAATGATATATATTTGATTTATATATAATTTTACTTACACTAAGGTATATCATAATGTTTTAAGGGCACCTTTGAATAGATAACTGTCATTAAAAAAATTGTTGACAGGCAAGGTCGACCATCAAATTTAAGCCCTGCTTGTAACCATCTCCAAAAAATGGCCTTCTAGATCCTTCTTCTTTTTCCTCCAACTGTTTCATGTAATAACTTCCTTAATACCATTTTTGAAAAGCATGATGCAAGAATCTAATTTTCTTAGTAGTTTATGAGAACGTTCTAAACAAGGAGGTTTATTAAATATCGTCACAAATATCTATATATATTATAATGATAAAGTATATATATATATATATTTATTTATTTATATTCACAAAATAACTTCTCTCTTATTTATAAGAATTGAAATAATTTTTAACTCAAACATAATACGTACACACACACACACACACATATATATTGAACAAAATGTTGTTATCAAAGTAATAGGTTAGAATACAACAATATATTGATAAATATTTATATTTGTATATCCCTATATAAATGAGTATCAATTAAACAACACATACATCGAATGGTATTTATTTGATTATCAAGCAAATTAACAATTCATTGAAATAAAATGAAACACAATGAATCGCATTTCAACAAGCCAAATACCAAACCGCACCTGATCACGAAACACGATCAAAAGCAATCATGGAGGGGCACTACAATGTAACTCAACCATTCCTTTAAATTCTTTAAATTGACTAAAAACCTTATATTTACTCTTTATAAAATACACCAATGTCCTTCTACTATAATCATCAATAAAGAAAACATAATATGTGGATTTTCAATGGAAGGAATGTCTACAGGACCAAACACATCAAAATTAATAAGATCCAATGCAACATAAGATTTATGAGAACTCAAGTAAAATTAAAAGTGATTTTATTTAACATAAATACAATGCTCACAAAAATCAAATCAATATTACAATCATTCAACCCTTCAACAAGTTTTATTTGACGTCAACTAGGAGTCCATGTGGCAACCTTCCATAGTTTCGTATCTTGAAATGGGACATTCCTTGAAGAGCTTGTGAACTCGCAAAACTTATGAAATGCATCCACATGTCGCACTCCCACAATTCCGCACTAAAAAATTGGACGCGCTTTGAGGAGCCCGCAGACTCACAGAACCATGCCAAATGATGCCAGTTGTCAACCTTTCCATGGTTCCGCACCTTCAATTTGTCTTTAGTGATTAATCTTCCATGGACATGCAAAAACCAATAATAAAGAGGACATATGTCACTCTTTTACTATTTTGCAACCTTCCTTTTCTTTAATAAAATATAGCCTACAAACTCGCAAAAACTAATAGAATCATGACACTTGGTAGAAAATGACTTAGTCGAAAGGAATAAGCATGGAATCACTTAAGTCATTTTAATTTGCACATGTGGTAATTCAAATAAGTGGTCACTACGAAAGAAGAAAGGGGGTCGGTAACCTTATGAGATAAAAGGGCTTCGCACATAACTTAAGCCACCAAAAACTGGGCAAACGAGTCAATGAAGGAAAAGACAAAAAGTGCAAGGTCTAACTAGGGTTTTTAGCTTTTTTACAACCCTAATGCATACTTAAATCAATTTTTACATAACCATAGCAAGAAGGACAACAATTTGCAACTTTTGAGCATAAAATGGCAGTAGAGAGCTAGGAATTTTAAAAATACATTATCAGTCTATTAGTTTCTATGAGTTTGAAGGTTATATTTTATTAAAGAAAAGGAAGGCTATGAAATAGCAGAAGAGTGATATCTTGCCTCTTTCTTATTGGTTTTTGCATGTTCGTGAAAGCTTAATCCCTAAAGAAAAATTGAAGGTGCAGAACCGTAGAAAGGTTGACACTTGGCATCATTTGGCATGGTTTTTCGAGTCTGTAGGCTCCTCAAAGTAGGCCCAGTTTTTGGGTGCAAAATTGTAGGAGTGCTACATGTGGATACATTTCATAAGTTCCACAAGTTCAAAAAATCTTCAAAGTGGGTCCCATTTCAATATACAAAACTATGAAGGTTGCCACATGGACTTCTAGATGACATCACTTGCTTTTTTTAACACACTCTTCTCAAAAGACCCACACAAATGACATGTAAAGTGACATGAATTGGAATACTATTGGTCAAATTTTTCAAATCACATAGAACTCTTGTCAAAATATTCAAACTTGGTCAAAACAATTATGGATCATTGATCTTGTCCTATCTCTAAAGATCAAATACTTGCATTCAAACTTGAGAAACGAGTATTTGAATATACTTGGCTCACTTGAACAAATAGTAATGACAGAAGTGGTGGATTGCTACCTGATATTTCAAAGAATTTTATTCATAAGTATTGAAATTTGACCGATGAGGAAAATCATTATGCATTTCATGACTTCTACAACAAGCTTTTGTTTCCAAAGAAAAAATAAGTCCATAATTTTAGACCCCTTGTTCAAAATTTCTTAAAGTTTCTAATACTTAGGGTTTGTATTAAAATTGTGAATTATGTGAAAAACACCCAAACCCTATATTTCCAAAAAAACCCTAGTTCAAAATTATATTGTAATGTTGAGCCAACCAAAAGGCCAACCATCTTCATCAAAGAGTCCTTTTGATGAAGACCTAATTGTACAATTTCCTGGGTCATCAAGAAAATTTGTGCGTTCCCATGGGGCCAACATTGCAACTGGTCTAATAGATAATGGAAGTGAGTGTAGAGATGCAGAACTCCCTGTAACTAGATGAAGCCTCTTCACCCATTGGTACAATGAGAGGGCTTCTAGGGTCCCCATTTCAAATGTATAAATTTATGACCTAGGAAAACTAATTATCCCCAACATCTTCATGAATGTGGAATTCATCAGGCATGTGGCCAAAAATTATAATGAAAATGTTAGAATTATTAGGGCTGCCAATGATGGAGTGTTGGTGCAAGTTGATAAATCTTCCATTTCTAAAGTTTTTGGCCTAAAATTAGTTGTAAATAAAGTTATAGATTTTGATATGTTCAAGAAAAAGTATCAACAAGATAGGCATAGTTATGTAGAGTCCTATGGTTACCAAGGCATAGGTTGAAGGGATCTGATAAAAGACCTATCAAAAATCTAGAAAGTGAGGTTGAGCCCTTCAACATTGATTTGTTTGAGGACTATTTTATCAAGACTTATCATTCACTTTACCAATTCCTCAATGGAGATGCCAAGACAAAAATCCCCGTGCCATTGATGTACATGGTAGGAGATATTTAAAACCCTCTGGTAAATAATGAATTTGATTTTTCCACTAACATATCCAATGAAATTTTGTAGCGCCCCTCTATGATTCACCCTGTCTGTATGGTCAGTTTGAGTTGGTCTGTCTATGTCATTGTATATTACCTTTTGTTTTGCTTCGAGGTCAGGTACTGCTTGGTATTATGTTCATTTGAGTTAATTGTTCGATTAGTGCTTGATTGATCATTATATTAAAATAAAAGATTATTGTGGATAAAAGGTATTTGATAATTTAAATAAATGTTTTAATACATTTGTGCTTTTGATAAACAAAATATTATTAATGTTCTATTTGATTTAAATAAATTAAAATGTATGATTTAATAAAGAAATATAAAAATAAATATATTAGTTAAAACATGGTGCAATTAGAATTAAAGAGGTAATGTTAAAATTAATAAATTAAATATTTTAATGGTTTGATTTATTATGTGCAAATATTGAAGTATGATTAAATAATAATAATAATTAGTGGTAGTTGTCGGTAGTGGGGAAAATTAAATAAAATAATTAAAATTAAAGAAGTGGAGGAAGCAACGGAGATTGGGGGGAAAGTGGAAAATAAATTGGTTACTTTTCAAAAGAAAAGGGGCTTTTGGAGATTATTTGGAAACTGATTTTGTTTCTCTGCCGTGAATATTTTCTTGTTCTTGAATTCACTTCTTGGGGGTTTTGGGAAGGTTTGGAATTGAAGGTTTTTGCAGTATTGTGGAAATTCTGAAGGGTGTTGAAGCTGGGTTGCAGTAGCAAGCTGGGAGTGTGAGCTCTGCATCAAATTATTACTCAAACAAGCAGGAGAAAGTAGGTTTCAATGTTATTGAATTTTACCTTTGCTCAATCTTGAATTGAAATTGTTAGTAAATGAAACTTTTGAAAAATTCTTGGGTTCTCTCTGCAAATGATTTGTGTGTATACTGTAAATCTTGTATTCAACTGTTTCCTAGATATTTAATTGTTCTTGAAGTTGTTTTCTGTTGGTAACCCAATCTATATTTGGAGTGCATATTTTATGCCTTGTTGTAGTGAACCTCTGTTTTGAGCCATTGCATATCTCTATCGTCCTTGCTGGGTCGAACACTTCAAATAGTTTATTTTTAATTATTTCCCCTGGATATCAAACTCTTCTTTAAGCTTTCTTTTAAAGACTTCACCCTTCCCTCTCTCAACGTTGAAAGGTGTATGATAATGATGTATTTCAACCAATATTCAACAATATTCCATTATGTAGTACAGTCATTGGCAGTTAGAATTACAATGAAGATTTTGTATCACTGGGAGACATTATAATCCTAATTTCTTATTTTCCCATGCATGGCGATTCCCAGTGTCGTTTAGTTACTGTCAATGAGCTAAATGTATCTATTCTATACCCATTCGATAGTGTGGTTATTGAATTTCTGTTGCATTTTGTGTGATCATAGAATCTCTGTTGGGCCTTGTTAGGCCGAATTCTCATTCACCCCAATGCAGCTTTTCTGTCAGACAATAACTTAGATTCACATTAAATGATTTGAGTTCCTATTCATAAATTTAGATTAGGGTAAATACTTGACTGGCGCGACATCCCTTAGTATCTTGTATTTGGATATAGATATGGTTGTATTCAAACTTGTCTTTGTGTGACTTACATTTACTCTTCTTTCGGCCTCTATTACCTTCAATGTCTTGAGAAAAGTTAGACTAACAATGGCGCCGCCTCTGCTCTGTAGGTATGTGATAGATGAAGCTTAATTCATGCCGTATGAAACTGAGTGTGGCAACTTTGAATTAACCCCATCGATGCTATTGCATTAGATATTTGATATGAAAAGAGTTATACACACACACACACACACATCAAAATGTTTCTCTGTACCATTTGGGGTCGCTGCCATACTCTGTGGTTGTTATATATTGTGTACAAAAATCTGGTAATAATAGTCAATATGAGATTCAAATGTGATAAAATATATGTATATAAATATATATATATATATATATACATTTATATATAAGTATATATATATATATATATATCGATGTATGTATATTTAATTTTTGTATTCTGTATTTTAAAACAAGCTTTACTTAATGAAATACAAGTGTGTATATATATATATATATATACAATCTAGTATATATATATACATATACTCTAGTATATGTATGTATATTTGAATACATTAAAGAGAGTATTGTTGTCCTTGTTACTATTTGATCATGACTGTAAAATAAATGAAACAAATAAATAATTGATTTTGAAAGATTGATATATTTATAATTAAATAAATGAAAGTTACTATATATGGAAAGAGATTATCTTTGATTTAGATGATTAATTAGTAAACATGAAATGATTACTTTGTAAACCCATTCTAGATTCCATGTTCTATTATTGTTTTGAATTGTTCATATGAAGCAAGTGAATGATTATTGATTTGGTAATGATTGTGGATTTTGTTCAAATGTTTAAGTCATCTTGTGAGGTGTATAATAGGAGTCTTCTAGAGGCCTAGGGGAGTATTCTTTTGATAGAATTTTATGTTTCTTTTTGGAAGTGAATTGATTTTATACTTGAAATGTGATCATGGGGGTTTTAGCCTTGCACTGGTTACTTGTGATTATGATTGGGAAAATTGTGTGCGTGATGGTTCATGCCATGTGATTCTTGTGGTTTCATTTTGATGTGCAATATGGCTTACCCTGTTGGATATGTTTGGGTCTTCTAGTTGCTAGTAGGGGGAGTGGCTCTCAATGGGGGCCGACGCACAAAGTGGCGCCAGGGTAACCCATGTGGGAGTTTCTTAATTCAGTGATAATTTAAAATGAATTAGGGGTTGGGTAGTTTACACATTAATAAAGATAACGCCTCACTTAGGGCTCAAGTGCTCATTTAGGCTTGGGATGAGTGGGAAGGCCTGGAATCACCTTGTCCTCTTGAGAGGTATGTTGATCCCACATGAGTTTGTGTGGGGGCTAGTGATTTAGTAGAGGCTGCCAGGGTAACTTAGGATGGGGGCTGGTAGCCTACGAAGATACGCCAGGGTAACCCATAACAAGCTATGTGATGACACTCCTCCCTACTGCAACCTAGTATTCCCTTGCCTCATGTCTTCCTCTGTTGTTTGTGTGCCTTTGGATGTGGTGTCACTATTGTGTGTTTTTATAATGTACTTGTTTATTGGAGTCACGTTAGCCCTTGTGCCATTCTTCTATCTCTTGACTATTTTGTGGTGGGACCTTATTGCTATCTCCTAGCATGAGAGGTGGACCTTAGGGTTCCACATGGTCGGGTGGAACGTGCCTTGCACTCCATTGGGTTTCCCTTGCATTTTTTCATGTTCGTGGTGACTGCTCTTGGTGATGTGGACTTTTGCATTTGTTCCAGATCTAGTGGACTATTTTCATATACTTGTATTGTATTATAATCAGTTGTATCATGTTTTACACTCTTATGTATATTCTCCCCAATAAATCTTGGGGAAGCATCGATGTAAATATGTAATGTTGTAATTCTATATTGTACTCTCTCTTGTAATGGGCAATGTCAAGGATGTACCTTGTTTATGTTAGTTAATGAAATTGACTCTGAATGGTATCTATTGTTGTCATATTATGGTTAATTCATATTGGTTGTTCAATTAAATGTGATGGATTAAATGAAATTTCATACTATTAAATGAATCTTGTTTAATGTTATGATAGCTATGATTTATTATTCTTATTAGTTGGTTAATGGGATTCTAGTAGCATAGTTAGGAAACCTTAGAGAACTTAGGTTTAGTATTCAAGTTATTGTTAGATCTACAAACTTGTGTATATTGCACTTTCAAAAAAAAAAAAAATTGTACCATTTTCTTAGTGTTTTAGCGTGATGTCCTCTAGGGTTTCATGGCAGGGAATTACAAATTCAGAAACAATTGATGGAGATTAAGGCAAAGAATAAAGTGGTAAATTTCATATGGTACACTATGAATCTTCAAACTATGTGGTCTTTAAGGACCATTTTATTAGAAATGTCTTAGGTTTTATGGGACTAGAAGTAGGCATGTTACAAAAATAAATCATGGATTTCTTAAGGCCTAAGGAAAGAGTGCCTGAGTTGGGTGTGAAACATAATTGGGGAGATTAGAATCTCCATTCAAATTCAATGGTGATAAGAGTATATGGGTGCCCTATGGGACCCCACATTATACCAAGGTATGTTCCTTTGATATTGGCATACCTAGAGAAAATATGAAAACTAAATGAAGCTGCAAAGAGACACCTAAAGGGACAAAAGAATGGTTATTTATTTCCATTCTCTAAAGTATTTTCAAATTTCATAGTGACTAGGGAGGGCTTAGAGCTCATTTATCCCATGCTCCAAACATATAAGATAGTCTAGGAGAGTATAAGAGCATTTTATCGTGAGGGATTTATCAACCAAGTAAGAACAAGCATTAAAATATCCTCATTTATACGCCAACTTCTCTTTGGTGAAGATGTGGTCAAGAATTTCCTCACTAAAAAGGAGGCACGAATGAAAGAAGAATGAAATGGGTTTATTTCAAAAAATCAAAATATTAGAAGGCTAAGAAAATAGCCAATAATCTTGGAGCATATGTAGAAATAATAGATCCTATTGCTAGGATCATAAAGGTATTAGACAATGTTTACAAGTTAATTGGGAAAGCCCCAATATTTGAGGAAAGACCCTCCTACCAACCACAAGTTGATCCATCTATGTATGGATATGCTAGAAGAGAAAAGGGACCATCAATGAAGGATCCATCCCCTCAAGAGCAACCACCTACAACAACCACACCTCAATAAATCCTATTACTACTGCTTCCCAAGAGAAACCTTAGAAGAAAAGGAGGCTTGATCAACCATCCTTGTTTGATTATCCTCTAGGTGCTAATGAAGTAAAGGAGGTTGAAGTTATTGAAGAAGAGGTGAGTCAAGCAATTCCTTCTCCTCCAAGGGTAAATGTAGTTGGAATTCCACAAGGATGGATGGGCATAAATGTGGGAAATGGGAAGAATGAGGCTAATGACATGAGGGCCCTTGACTATACTTAATTCATCTTTGATGATGAATTTGTTAAGTCTAATGAATTCAAAGACTTTATAATCAAAAGAAGAAGAGAAGAGTTCCATGAAAAGTTGAACAAAGATAAGGGTAAAGCCCATCCCTCCAAATATGAAGAAGTTACACAAAAGGTGTTGAAGGAAATTGAATTTAATGTCAAGAATATAACACTAGAGGGAAAAATATTTGTGAGGGAGAGTAGACTGTTGCTACTGCCAGAGTGGTATATTGCTTCTAAAATATCTTTAGACACCATTGAGAGACAAAATGAGGAGATATTTTCTTCTAATGAGTAGGCAAAGCAAGCATACTTTAGATCAGGTTTAAACCCTAAGTGGGAAACCTTGGCCATATGGACTCTAGCTCCAAAAATTGACAAACCTCAAGTGGTAGAGATTGTACAAGAAAATAAGGGGAGTCTAATTGTCAAAATAGTATTAGACACCACAGCTCCCCAAGTAACTTCATTAGTTGTTCATACAACTAAGTTTAGTGAAGCAACTGCCAAGATACTACAAGAAGAATATGATCAATTATTGAAAGATCATGTTAAGCTTACTACATAATACAATAAGTTGAAGATGCATGAGCCACCAACAACATCACCACCATCTATTACTAAAATGGTAAGTCTCTCAACCCCAAGATTATCAAGTACTCTAATGAAGGAAAATGAAGCTTTGACTTCAAAGATAGAGAAGTTGAAAGAGCAATTGAAAAATTCTCAGGGGGAACAAAATAGAAAACTAATCATATAGTGGAGGATGTAATAAATTATAGAGTGTCCAAAATCCTTGGGAAATTAGAAGACTCCCATCAAGCTTACTTAAATATTAAGTATGCTTATACTAAAATTGTATAGGATCAAGAGAAGCTTGGGAATATAATGAATAAACAGATACCTAGGATTGCAAATTTGTAGGGCATATACAAGGGAGCAAGATTTGAAAATGATATTCCTGATAACATTATGCCTACATGGGATATGGCCAAATTGATAGGGGAAATACAAACATACATGACAAAATTGGTGCAACAAATAAAGACTAAATATAAGTCTTTTAAATGCATAGAAATGAAAGTTATGCATAGCATCCTAGATGAAAATGAAGCACTCAAATCTTTAGATCAGTGGAGAGCAGGATTCAACACAATGGTTGCTACCCTTGCAACCTTCATCTATGCTAGTGATGATGTGGACACAAATTTACTTAATTCCACTATAGACAAGTTGGTTTTCTTGGAGCAGGGTTTAGATAATTTTTGCAAAGAGACTAGAGCACTCTTGTATGCAAAGTACCTTGAATATAATTACAATGTTGAAAAAGCACTTTCATTCCTATAGCCATCAGAAAGAAATTATGTAGGATGAGATTAAAAATGTAACAAATTGTAATGTATGCATATCTATCATTTCATCAAGTTTCTAATGCAACATCTAACTTAAAGATGATGACATGGCATTTTGGAGTATCTAGCCGTCCACGGGTATTTTGTAGTTTTGGCTCTTTTTATATTTTGTAATGTTGTCACTATCATCTCCAATGATTTTCTAGAAGGCGTGTTCTCAACATGGATGGAGAAGATCAACAAAATGATCACACACCTTCTCCATTTTGCCTCATCATTGCAAAGTCAGGGAATATTTCCTCCAATGGTCTCTACAACTATTTTGTCTTTTAGTGAAGCTCTTTTTGTCTTTTACAAAGCACTTGTACTTGTTTTTGTCTAATCCTAAGGACAAGATAGTCAAAATAAAATGTGACATCTATCCATGGATTTAAGCTTGTTGCTCCCTAGTTTCTATAAGGTAATTTTGAGTCATTTTCAAAGGATCTTGGATTTTTGAAAACAGAGGAAGTTTGTTTTAGGTCTATAATTGTCCAGTCTAGGTCTTCCAAGGAAGAAATACAAATACAAATGTCATTTTTGTGCATCAATATAGATTTAGAATATATGGACACTTTGTGATGATTTTACAATCAATTGTATCCAAATGTGTATGTTATGACTCTTATGAATAAAATTGATCAAGGATCATTTTATGTTCATCGTTGTCACTTTTGAAATTAAATGTTTCTCATATAGCTTCTATTCTAGTAATAGAGTAAATTGTTGTATCTGGAATGTTGAGAGTTCTAACATATTCAAGGGTTGATAAGTAGAATTGGTTGTAAATTTAAATAATATCATTATATAAGGCAATGATGTATGAGCTTTCACAAAATTTGTTTTAAGTTGTTCAAAAAGGTAATTGCATTTCTCTTTGGCTTTGTAACCCAAGTTTAAGGCACCAGTATAAGTATGAATTTTGGTTACATGTCCATGGTCAATATATTTCAAATCAATTTCCCATTTATGTTGTAATTTATTTCTTAAAGTTAATTCATGTTCTCAGAGCTAGTAAATCAATAGATTCTAAGAATCTAGCCAATTAGGTCTATTCTATTTGTAATTATTGACATATTTTACAGGAGAATTTATGTTTAAACAATATCCTGGTATGAATAAAGTATAAATCCATATGATAAAGTTAAGGATCACCCTCCTAAGTCTCGCAAAACCTGAAGTGCAAAGGAGAAAATTGTGAAATGAATCTCATGTTCATTGGAAAACCTCTTAAAACCTTTGAGCATAAGAATTGGTAATTCTTTAGATAGTTTCAAGAATCAATTAGGATTTAAAAACAAACCAACTAGAAGGAATACCATGATAAGAGTGGGCATTGAGAAAGGCTCCAAAAAATTTGGTAAGTCTATATTATGTATATAGGTAGTCAGTTAAACATGAGACTACTAACTATCCAATGCTACTTGATGATGATGAATATGAGCCATGCTATCCTACAAATACCTAAAATCCCTCTTTTACGGATAGAGGTATGGTGAGATAAAAATTATTAACCAAAGGAATGTTGAATGGATACCCAAAACATGGCTACTAAGAATCATAGTGGAGAAGACATCAAAGACATATCAAATAACATGTCATGTGGTATTACAAATTAAATATGTTATAGAACCCTATATAAGTTATCATTAAGGATATTCTCAATAAGGTGGTAGGGGAAAATACTTCAACAATAATAGAGATGTTTTAATAAGAGGAAGGAGATGAATACCATGTTACTATTGTGGTAAACTAGGAAACTATGCTAATGAGTGTAGTAGGGAAAAAAAATTCAAGATGTGGGTTTTCTAGAGAAAATACACACAACACACTTATCTATCCCAAATTTCATTGTTCCACAAGAATGGGCTACTTATAGTCTGAACAAAATATAAATCAACATTAGGTCTAAATGCACCATGTGATGTTAAGGCATTAATGCAAATACTGAAGGAAGATGGAAAAAGTATTAGATGGTATAAGAAAAAAATACAAAGATCATATGGGAAACAAGGGAACCCTTGATTATTAAGGATGAATGTTTAGAAAAGGTATATAAATAAATGAAATATGAACTTAGAAGGAAAACTATTGAAGAGATAAAGCAAAATAAAAATAGAGCAGTATCGATCAACTAGGGAGGGATTGATACTAGCAAAAATAATAAAGTTCAAGAAGATACTAAGGAAAGTGAAGAAGAAGGATATCTTGATAAAGGAAAAAAATATTTAGTGATGATGACTTGTCTAAAAACTCAATCAAGAAAATACAAAAATAAGAGGAAAATAAGACAAATTATTTCTTTAAAAAGAAGTATAGATTTTTTTTAAATGATAATTTAGTAGAAGAAGATTTACTAGAAAAGCTTAAGTTCAATTCTCAAGTTTTTGGAATAAATAGAACTTATAATAGAGGAGAAGGCCTTAGGTCATAAGTATGGAAAATATCCAAAATAAATGGACATAAAAACTATGTTATTAGATGCTAATCTTAATGGAAGAATGGTAAGACAAGCGTTATTAGATTTAGGATTTGATATTAATCATCATGCTAAAGAAGCTTCAAGAATCATCTAAATATCCAAAAGTACATGAGACCCTACAATATAGATCTAATCTATGTAAGTCCTAAATATTGAGAATGGTAGAGCATGAAACTAAATAATAACTACACCATAATTCATAAATAGGCAATATGAAAATTATATTAATAATTATGGGTTTCATACATTCAATAGAGTTGATTTTATATTGATTTATAATGATTTATAAAACCTTTCATTTTTCCATAATATCAAACCAACTTACCTATGGAAATATAACGTTCCACAACTAATGGTTGCCTTTTGGTTGGTGTTGTTGCTTATGGTGGTGGCAGAGGCCTTTGTGGAGCAGGGTTTTTTGTTCCTCATGAAGGTTGGTGGCTGCTGGTGATGGTTGAGAACCTCTTTGTTGTGGCTTGGTACCCCTGGTTTTTGAAGATGAACTTGATGATGGGGTTTGTTATTGTTTTTTGGGTTTTTTGTTATTCATAGTTTATTGGATATGGTGTTATTTCTCCTGTTGTGAAGGTGTTGATGTGTGACTTATGGGTCATGATCCTCCTTTTTATGGTGATGCTTACTCTTTTCAAGGGAGTTTATTTTCATCTGATGAACTCTGATCTATTGGGTTTTAGCCATGGCTTTTCTTCTCCTTTCATGTACCAGTTTCCTTCCTTGTCAAAGGTGGTAATGATTGCCCTCTTTTGATACTTTCTTTCTATATCTATAGTTGATTTCTTCTATGGAGGTGAAGACTACTCCCATTAAGGTGGAGCCCTCTTCTATTGAGGGGAAGGTGGTTGTTGTAGATTGGGTGGAGAGTTCTTTTCTTATCTGCTTGTTCCTATCAAGGGGGAGCTTGTGTAGGCATATGAGTGAAGTTGTTGGAGGCTTGGGCTCTCATTTCTTCCTCTCCTATAGAGGGGAGCTCCCTCCTATTAAGGTGGGGTTGGAGTTGGTGTTTAAGGTTGGGTGTTGCTGCATGAAGGTTGTTGTGTTTCAGTGCTCCATAGTTTCCCCTTTTGAGGTGAGGTTTATGGAGATGCTGGTGTTTTTGTTTAGGGGCTTGATGGTGCTCTACACCATCAAGAGGATTGTCTCTATTGGCTCAGGGGTGTATTTTCTGAGCAACTGGTTTGTTGATGCCTGGCTGATGCAGGCAAGTTCATTGTTTATCTAAGAAGGGTTTCTGGTCCCAGATAAAACTAGGTTGTAAAAGGGTTTCATGCCCTTGCTTGTTTATAAGTTGTAGCATGTGTAGTCATGTTAATCTTTTAGAGGCTATTGTGGGGATGTTGTTGGTATATGGGCTATATTATTTGTAGCTTGCTTAATCTTGTACTAGGTTCTGGGATCCCATCAAAACCTATTTTTTACCCCTAATCAAAAACATTTACATGTTAATTTATTATTTATTATTTAATTTATAAAACTAAACTAAGATGTAATATTCCAACCTTCCCTCCTTATTATATCAATCTAGATAAATGATGAAACATTGCAAGGACTGAACATAGCAACCCTTATAGAAACTTTGATGAAGTGCCTTCACCAATTCTCCTCACTCACTCAAGAAATTCCAATCTAACATTGAACTAACAACAAATATTATATACCACATGAGGGAACATCATCCCATCCTCTAGGAATAATGAGAAAGTAACTATCCTTTGAGATTCTACATCTCCTTCAAGTGTTTCAAAATCCCTCATCTAGTGTTGAATATGAGAGAACAACTCTTCTTTTGGAGTACACTTTCCTCTAGAAGTGTCAACATCCCTCCTTTAATGTGATGAGAACCAAATCCATCTAGTGTACAAATTAAAATACACCAAGGTGAATACATTAACTGCACCCACAAGTTCTGTTGAGAAATGACAAGCCCCTCGTGCTTCACAAAGGGACACAAATTGAAACCAGTGCTTCTCATGCAAAATATCATCTCTACATGAGAAGCTAGCTTGAGATGATAAAAAAATCCTCCAATCTCCAATTGATTTACTTAGTCCTTATTGGCTAGATGCATCTTTAGAATCTTCAAAAACTTTGTTAAGTGTGTTATAGATAGCCCAAACAATATTTGATACATATTTGACTTTAATTATCAACAATAAATTAGATTCTAGATTCAATTGATAATACACCCCTATAAGTATTTATGTAAAAAATTTAGACCCCTTCAATTTTTAACATGTTGTGTACATTCAAATCTAAAATTGAATTCTCCTTATATCTCCAATTACAAAAAATTTAAATAAAATATGAACCCCCTTTTTAATTTTTTTACTATCTTCCCTTTTTTAAAAAATTACTCCCCTTATTTTAAGGAATATTCCACTCTTTATATATTTACTCTCCTAATAAGGAATCTTCCACTCCTCTTTCTAAAAAAATATTAGATTTCTTTTTAAATCAAACTTCCAAAAAGTATAATATGGTTAAAAGTTTTAACTTATCCCATAAAAACATCTTTTCAATTATTTAATCACCAATTGGTTGATTTCAAAGGTTTAAAATTTTCATTTCAAAGTATTGTTCATAAATGATTCCAAAAAATGGCAAGAATCCATTAAAAATTCATACCATTAAAGTTCAATTGTTTTGTAGATAACTAAACTTTCTTTGCATAAAGCAACTTTTTTTTTCACTACAAGCAAATTCCTACACTTTCTGTTTGTGCTCTTCTACTCAACTAAAATAATGGAAAGGTCCTATTTTATTATTATTATTATTTTTGTGATACTTTACAAAATAAACGCCTCCAACTTTATGTCTCTTTCTCTCTTGTTTTTGAAACTTCTAAATAGATTTTCCTTGTCTCCCTGCATATAGTCTTCTACACAAGCAATAAATTGTTTGATTTGAGTTTCACTCTACTGCAAATAATTATTTGAGGCAATTCTCTTCCACACTCACTTTCAATGAAGCCTCTCCCTTCTCCTTCCTTTGTAAGACACAAAATTAGAACTTATTGAGGTGTCATTCTTTATGAGTGATACATAGGCAATATTTCCTGGGCTTTCAATCCAATGGTAACACATTGACTATTGCTTGTTGGGTGCTTAACATACTCATATTTGGATTTGTTTGTGGATATAAGACAAAAGAACTTGTCACAAACTTTTCAAACATCAAATTCATTTTTTATATTTTTTTCAATTTTATAGGAACAAAATGGATAAATGATCTGACAACATGGTAGAACATGAAACTAAACAATAACTACACCATAATTTATAGATAGGTAATATGGAAGTTATATTAATAATTTTTTATTTCATGCATTCAATCAAGTTGATTTTACATTGATTTTTAGTGGTTTATAAAGTTTTTCATTTTTTTGTAAAATCAAACTTACCTACGAAAATATAACTTTCTACAATTTATTTATTTATTTATAAATTAAAATTTATGTGTTAATTTATTATTTGGTATTTAATATATAAAAATAAAGTAAGATGTAACATTTCAACATTAAATATCCTTTAGGAAAATAGAGAGATGTTGAAATAAACTTTATGAGAATCAAAACAAAAGTAAACTTTGAATTCATAGATATGCATAAAGGAACTCCTAAAATATTTAACATTATTTTAGATATCAGACAAACCACTATGTGGAAGCAACTGCAGCCTATCACGGTCTCAAATTGGCTCAAACTAAAGGCTATAGGAAAGTGTGGTTGGAGGGGGACTCTCTAAATATCAAAAATAATTTGAAAAATTGCATGCCCCCCTCTTGGACTATTGAGTCTCTGATAAGGGATTCGATAGATATTTTGAAATCCTTTGATAAGTTTTATATATCACACATCTTAAGAGAAGGTAATGGGTTAGCAGACATTTTTGCTAACATTGGTGTTAAAGAATTTAGGGAGTGGGGTCTTAATGACCCTCTTCTTATAGAGGCTATTGCTACTATGAACCATGATTGCAGATTTTAATTTGATCAACTTCTCATTATGGTTGGCGGTGTGCATGCCTTTCTTCACGTGGCTGATTGTGATGAGAAAGGATGGTGTGCAAGATTTGAATCAAGAGATTAGTATGGGAGCTGGGTGCTATAGGAAACAAAACTCTATGGTTATTATTATCCCCTGCTCCAACTTTGGCCTCCCACAGATTTTGGGTGGTCTTTGTATTGTTTTCCAAAGTCTTCTTCGTTTTGTGCGTGGAGCCCTCAAGCTGGTTACTGCTAATTGTGGTGAGATGGGTGGAGACAAAAATCATGTCGAACCTCCTCATGTAAAGCTGCTAAGAAGAGGAAGGAGGTCTAGCAAGTGTTGGAGAAGGGAGGGTTAACACCCTACTTGGAGAAACTCCATGGTAATAGTCCTCAGGTTACAAATCTTTTTGTTAAAGGATGGAATGATAGAGTGCTTAAGCTTTATGGGACATAATTTGAGGTTAATGAAGAATTTATTGCTGGTATAATTGGTCTACCTATGGATAGCATGAAAGTCTTTAGGGATAAAAATGAGGTGCAGACAGTTATGAAAATCTTTTTCAAAGATGATGAAGAGAAGGATTTGAGGACTCCAAGGAGTGGAGGATATCAGAGTTCTATTAAGGCATTATGGGGGGATGTTGCGGAGGAGATAATGCACTACATTACGTTGGAAGGTCGTTTCTCTGTGATTAATGCCTACCACTTCATCCTGCTTAATCACTTCTGACACAAGAAGAGGGTTTCGTTCTCGTTCTATCTTCTGATGTCTCTTGATTCAGGTCTTAAGGACCACAAGAAAAATCAAAAAAATCTCATCTTGCATGTTGGGTTAATTCTTCTCATCTCTGATTATGCGAAGAATTTTGAGATTGCTAAACCTATGGTCACCCCGAAGGGTAAACAGTCCAAACCTACTGAGGAGTATGAGACTGTTTCTGAAGAGAAACTTGCCAGCAAAAAAATCAAGAAAAGGAAATTGATTTTGGAAAAAGAGTCTAAGTAGGAGGAGGATGTGGACTACGTTCCTGGTTCCCTTGCATCCCTGGAGGGGGGTCCACATTCCCCTACTATAGGAAAGAAGAAAAAAGGGGTTCCTTGTGCTAGTGAGGGTTATTTAACTTGTAGCGAAGAAGTTGTTGTTGTGTCGAGTAGGGGTCTGAAGGTGAAGAATGACTTGTATGGGGAGGCCTCCTCGCCACCCCCGGTTGCTAAACAAAAGATGGTTTTGGGGGAAGGAAGTGAGAAGAAAAGGGTTTTGAGGACCGCGAGCCAAATTCTGGAAAAGGACCATCCTCTCACTAGTGCGGGTGGCCTCTTTTCTAATTATTCCCTGAGTGTCAAGCCAGTTATGTAGCTGAAAGATAAGTCTGTGGAAGCTATTGTTGTTGTGGATATCCAGGATGTGGATTTGGAGAGGATCAAGAAGAGAAAGGCAGTTGTGGAGGAAATTGTGAGCTCCATCCACAAACTCAAGTCTCTGATTGCTGTTGAAAAAGGTAAGGACACCCCTGCTGGTCAGGATAGGGTTAGTTCCTCTGAGGAGGAAGATGCTATGGGAAAAGGGGTTTTCAATATTGATATAGAAGATTTATCTGATGTGCTTGGATTTTCTTGTGAGGGGTCCATTGTCTTGTTTAAGCTTTTTAAATGGTTTTTTCATGAACTTAATAAAACTAATGTCAAAGTTAGGGGTGTGGTTAGTAAGGCTGAGGGGTCCTCTGTCCAGAATCAGATAGATGAGTTGTTTGAATCCTTAAATATTGTGGTGGACACTGTTGCGGAGGAAACTCTCAAAATGAAACAAAATCTTGAAGGAAGAATCATCATCCTTGAGAATCAAATGGTGAAAATTTGGGATACTGTTATGAGAGGAGGGGAGGTGCATGAATCTGTTGGTAAATTTGAGTCTATTGATGTTACTTCCCCTATGGTTAGTGCTAAGAAGCGTAAGGATAGTGCCCATGCTGAAGAGGTTGTTGCTATTGGTAAGTTGATGGAGGAGGAAGGTTTTGTTGGGAAGGGTGGTGAGAAAGGTATTGTTTTGATTTCAGAGGTAAATACGAATGGACCTAGAGCCAGGACAAGGAGAAAAACTAAAGCTTAGGTTGGGGCATCTGGGAAGGATATTTCTAATCTTTGTGATGATGCTCAGAAGGTTATGGCTAGTGACGTGGAGGTGGTAGATATTCTGAAAAGCATGAAGTGTTGTTGTTGGGTTCCTCTTTCTTGGATGACTTTTTGTTGATGGGTCGCTATTGTTGGGCTATTTTTTGGCTTAATGTTGTTATCTTTTATTTCAGCTGCTTTCTGATGTAAACGGTTCTAGGGCCCCTTCAAAACCTATTTTTTACCTATAATCAAAAACATTATTTTAGATATGGAATGGTTTGTCAATACGAATAGTATATTTAATGGTGAGAAAGAAGAATTGACAGTACAAGGAAATGGGTGAGCAATACACATGACATTCAATGAAGGAATGAAAGGAGAATATATAGAAAAAATGCATAATGTAGATGAAGATGAAGAGGAAGATGAGATTATATATAATTGGAAGAGTACAAAGATAGGAATTTGATGGAGATCCTACATCATAAGGAGAAATAATTATAGAAAGTGATGAATCCTCAACTAATTCAAAAGATATTAGGAATAAGAAAAAATTATATTCTTAGAATAATATCTAAGGATGTACAAAAAGTTTTCAAAGATGAAACATCACCACCATAGAATAAAAGAGGATATTTCATGCATAAGGGGATTTTACATATAAAGCTACCACATTACTTAGGAGTGGTAGACTTGTTAGGATATCTTCAAGCTATCGAGAAAACATTCAAAAAAGAGGATTTACAAATAGAAGCCATGGATGATACATTGTATTAAGTGTTACAGGATGGTAGAACACACACAAACCAAATATACTATAATTTAAAAATAAATACGTAAAAGCAAAAGAATGTATGGGTACTATAGAAAATATGATGGAACTACAAATCCATAATGTCATTTAAATAAATGTGAAAAAAATGAGATGGAATACGAGAAACAAAGGAAATATCAAGGATACAAATATTTTATTTGACACTAACCCTTATTACAAAAACCTAGTATATTCAACAAGAGAAAAGGACATAAACTAGGAGTTGGCTTACGATTGATAGGTTTTTGTAGAAATTTAAACTTTTGGGATCCATAATAAACTCTAAATAAAATATAGAGAAAAAATAAGGAAATAGTAACCTTAGCATCAAATGAGGCAACAAGAATGTTTGAGAAAAGAAAATTAGTGGTATCTCATAAGGACTAAGGTATTTAAGAAATGATTGAATAGATGGGACAAGAAAATATAGTACAATAGAAAGTATTTTTTTTCAATAAAGAAAGGAGGAAAGAATCCCATGGAATGGGAAGAGGAACCTATGAAATTAGAAGCAAAAATAGGAGAAGATGAAAGGAAAGTAGTAGCCAAAAATAAAAATAAAACCCAATATTTCTAGCAACCTTTTAAAAGTAAGAAAGAAAAAAACAAGAAAAAGAAGGTGAACAAAAGATAGTCATGATAGAGGATTACTAGGGTGATAAAGAAGTACTAAAGATAATAGAAATAATAAAAGAATTTGAAGATCTATTTCATATAAATTTTATAGACCTAAAAGGAATAAAGGAGGAAGTTGGAACTATGAGGATTAGTAACTAAAGATAGCCAATATAGATGATTACTGGGGTGATGAAGCAGTATTGAAGATAGTAGAAATAATAAAGGAGTGTGAAGATATATTCCCTATAAATTTTGTAGAGCAAAAAGGCATAAAGGAGGAAGATAGAATGATGAGGATTCTAATTTAAATATGATGCGAAACCTTAGAATCAAAGACCTTATTGACTAAAACTAAATGTTATGATAAAGTAAAAAGTGAAATAGATAAAATTCTTGCCTAAGGAATCATTAAACTAGTTAAGAACATAGAGAGGATCAGTCTCATGGTAGTGCAAAATAGAAAGACCAAAGAGATAAATATATGCATAGTTATGGAAATTCAATAAAGAATGCATGCATGATCTATTCCAAACCCATTTCAAAAGTGCAAGTATTGGAAATTTTTTCCATAGAGAAGTACATTCATTTACTTATTGATATTTGGGCTATCACTAGACAAATACAAGAGAAGAAGATCAACCTGGATCCACTTTTTCTACTAAGTGGGGATCTTCATGTATGTGATGGTGCTAGTTGGATTAAAGAATAAACATGTAGTGTTTAGCAAGATTATGGTTAATACCTTCAAATATTTTATTCATACTTTCTTAGAGGTGTATATAGATGATTGAACAATATAGCTACCAATAAAATATCATGCCCAAGCATTATGGTTGATGTTTGAGGGGTTTCATAGCCTTAGAATTGTATTGAATATGAAGAAGTGTATAAATTTTCCACGCCATTTGGTAAATTATTAGGACATATAATTTACAAGGGATGGTGGTATACCCTCTAAAAATTTCTATCATTTTAAATCTACCCCCTTAAGAAATGTATCTAAGATTAAAGAATTTTTATTATACTAGTTACCACTGTAATTCTATTAAAAACTATGTGACTATTTTAGGCTCAATAAAAGAAAGATTAAAAAAAGAGTTAAAAAAAGTAAATGGACAAAAAAATGACAAAAATTATTTGATATATTAAAAAACAAGAGGTTAGAATTACTTATTTTAATATTTATATATTAGACACAATAATTTATATGCATGTGGATGTGTCAATACAACAATTGGCGTGGTACTTGCACAACCAAGTGGAATAAAAGACCATCCTATTACATTCTCTAGTTTGAAGCTTTTGGTAGATAAGAAAATGTATACCACACCTAAAAGGGAAGCATTATAAATGGAATTATCGCTATAAAATTTTAGATACTATCTATTGGAAACACCATTTACCTTCTACATTAATCATGAACCATTAGCACACCAATCATAGATGATTGTATACTTTGATGGTTAATGTTATTCCAAGAGTATTACTTTTTAAGGGACATCATCATATACATGAAAGATACCCACTTTTTCTTTTAAGTAGGGATCTTTCATGTATATGATGATGCTAGTTGAATGATTAGAATGGTTCAAAAATTCTTCGTTCTTGGGATTGATAGTGTTAGGATCGGTGAAAAAATAATGGTAAAGCTAGAAAGGGCCAAATTATTTATCCAAAATTGAGAATAGAGAACAAGGAGGTCTTATTCAGGATTATTTTTTGAGGTACAAAATTATTTAAAGTGAAAGCAATACTAATTGAATTAATGAGGATTGTTGAATTAATATCTACGGTAACCTTAGCAATAACAGGACTAAAACCTACTTTAAAGTAAATAAGACAAAATGAGGCTCATTAGATAAGAACTCCCATAAATAATAATTAATGGGTAATTATATATTCTTGGTAGAGATGAAACCTTAAGATGAGTGGTTATGGAACATGAGAGAGAGAGAGAGAAATTTCTAAGAGAAAACTGTGAAGGGATTTTAGGACACAATTGATGTGATGACATTGAAATAAAATTATTATTAGCAAGACTTTTTTTGCTTACTTTTTTCAAAGACGCTAATAGATATGTCCAAAGTTTTGATGTTTATCAAGGGTTGAAAAACCAACTAAAAGGGAAGAAATATTATTGTAGTCAATTTTATCTATGATGTCAATTGAAAAATGATCTATTGATATCATTCACCTAGTTAATCCCCCCTACTTCAACACCCAAGGATTTTTTATAATATTTGGAATTGAATACTTGATTAGGTGGGAAAAATTAAAACCAAATCAAGATTTTATGGCATGAATTGTGGCTACATTCATATACGATAATGTTGTTACATGTTTTATTTTTCACTTTAAATCACAAATGATCAAGAAAAACACTTTATATATGATACAATCAAGAAAATTTTGGAGAATTTCTTTATTAATCATAGGAAATGTATACTATAATCCACAAGAAAATATAGCAAGTGAGTAATATAATGAGATTTTGGGTTATATATTAATTAATTTATGTGCTATAAATACATTGAATTGGCTTTAAAAGATAATCATGGTATTATGGGCCTACTGCACAACATATAAGAGATTGATACAAAATTATCCATTTCAACTAATGTATGGGTTAGATGTGGCATCACCAATGTAACTTACATAGCTCTAAATTTAAGATTGGAAATCTCTATAAGGTTGAAAAAGAATAATTCGATAAAAAAGACTCATAAATATAGAGAAGCTAAGAAAAAAATAATTGACTGTCATGGGGCTAGACCAAGGCATGGATCAACTACAAATTTTTCTTCCAAAAAGGTCTACCTCACATGACATTGGTGAGCACTACTTGCAACTCCCATTATGGAAAAGTTCTTTCCTATCCTAAACTATGCCTTCTCTCCTCCATTCAAGTCTAATTAAGGAACTCGACTTCTATAAGTGCATTGCAGAATAACACACCTGCAAGCTCCACTTTAAGCTCTTATTTCCTTGTGTGCTCCCAGTGTTACTTCGTGGTTCTGCACCAATTTTTCAACAATTGAATACTTCACTCAACCACTTGGACTCCTTGATCCAACTCATGACTCCTTGAGTCCTCTTCTCATTTGCATTGCATTGAAGATCTCAAACTTCTTATACTTCACCTTACTCAGTACCTTTCTTATGTTCCTCTTGTTTAATGACTCACTTCACCAAGGTGTCACCCTTTAGTCCCACTACACCACAACTCAGACTACTCGATTTCCCTTCATGTCACCTTCTATTTATAGACACCAAGTCCTACCTAATGCAAACCATGAGCTATAACTCAGCTCCACATGAGACCTCCTCATTCTACCTTGTTCTATATACCTTCTATAATATCCCCTAGTTAAAATAGGTGATTCCCTTGACATCGAACCATTTGGGCTTGGGTTTCATCCATCACTTCCTAGTGAAGACCTATTTGGGATCTCTGATTACAATGACCATGCATGGGGTAATACTTCACCACCATTCCAAACACTGGCTACCTCTACGCTGATTTTTCCTTGACATAACAACTCTTGCAATAATATATGTTGACTCATTTTGGTTGACCCACACATTCTTCAAAAGTGCTTCAGCCAATGTGAGAACCTTGTCTTGACTTCCTTCATTGAGCTAATCCTTTCTCGAAGCCTAGAGCACATTCCTACAAACCTTCTACCATTGAACTGCTAGATGGAAAAAAATTTGGGGTTCCTCCTTAGGCTCCTCCTTAAACCTCTTTAGCACACCTCTTATTGATGACTCTACACTTCACTCAGCTCCAAGCACCATCAATCCTTTAACTTCCCAAGACCAAGATTTCCTAGCATGCTTGCTTCAGTGGTTGATCCACTATCCCTAATAGCCACCACTTACCCTTTCTTTCGACACCACTTCTTGTAGCACCTACAACTAGAGTTCACACCTAATTTGGTCTATATTGTGAGAGTTTGATTCTCATATTCCATCATTCTTAGACCCTTTAATGAGTCCTCCAATAGTCATGTACTCAGTCTTCTGCATCCTTTTCACAAAGCACCCATTCCAATAGGGCTCTTTAGTGCTCAAAATTAATATTAACCTATTGGTTGCAATGTGCATATCTATTTTATTTATACTAGAGAATTCTTCCAAAGACTCAACCTTTCAGTATGACACAACTGCACCCCGAATTTACTAACATGATAAACACACTTGTTAATCGACACACATTGCAAGCTCTGACCAAGCTCAATATCCAACTTACATGTCGAGAGACCCACCTGTGACTCCCTTTTGAGTACAAGTGCTTGGTACTTGATCTCCTCAAGGCCTGTTCACCTCATTGACCTAGCATACCAACCTTGGCTTCCCTAGTCTCTACCTTCCTTCTTTTGCTTCCCAATTCCTTCGCATCGAGCCACTCCAACCTATATTGACGATTGATAGTATGGAACACCTTGCATCCACACTCATCCAAAGAAGTTTGACCATGAGTGCATCCCAAATTATGCTTGTTGATCCACTTACTATGTCTAGCATACCCCTAGGTACTCCTGCCATGATGCTTATCTTTCAAGACACAATTGTCTAAATTGCTTTATCAATACTGAGCCTACATTGAGAACCTTCTTTTGCTTCTTTTTCTTACCAACTACACTACCTCATGGCACACCTTGCACCCAATCCTTTCTATAGAACTGAACCAAAATATTAATCCAACTTCCTTTGTGCCCACTTCTTGCATCTGAAGCCTCTTGAAACCTATTTGCTAAAATTTCCTTTCATCAACTTGACTCTGCCACAATACCCTACTTAGCATTTTCTTCCAAACATCCTTTGGTGTTTGGCCTCGTCGAATCCAATTGATAAGGTTCCACCATGTGACTCGACCCTCTCTTGGTATTCTTCACCTCAGGACCTTTTCACCACTCAATTTCACCTTAGATCCACATCGTAGACGTGGTCCTACACCCTTAACTTTGAGTCTCGCTCAAGTCCCCCATTTTGTTGCATCCCCAACACACAACTTATGCCAAAAATCCAACATCCAAACCTCTCAGGCTCTACCGACTCGTTATGAATCCCAATTTATAGGTTTGTCACACAACCTGGTTGGTTTACAACTCCAACTTTGAGTTGACTTCAATAACAAGGTTTTTTTCTCATGATATTTGACTCCCACAAAATGAAGAACCTACAAAAAACACCCTATGCCAATGAACCTTCTTACTCTGGTTTCGGTGCCCTTTCTTAACACCACCATATGAGCCCACTCAGTTGGTGCTCCATTGTACTAACTTGGTACCTAGCTCCAACTAAGTCACCCAACTACAACACCAAACTTCATGTTCTTTGTGCTGACTTGCACCTCACCTCCTTACTCTGCATCAAACAACTAAGACTCCTCACACACAGGATTTCCTCTACTCTTACACCCCAATTACAACACTTCTTACAAGGTCTACTTATGGCTTCCTCTTGCAGTATTCCCACACAAGGGAAAGCTTTGACCACCTTCCTAGGTGCTTTCTAAAACATGGCATCCCATATCTACTACTCTGGAAACCATATTGGTCCACGACTTCAACCAAAACAAGTGTCACACTATATTTCCTCCATCCTTGCACCCCAATTACAATACTTATTACAAGGTCTACTTTTGGCTGCCTCTTGCAGTATTCGTATACAAGGGAAAGGTTTGACCACCTTACCAGGCACTTTCCAAGACATGACATCCCATATCTACCACTCTTGAAACCATATTGGCCCACAAATTCAACCAAAAAAAGTGTCACACTTGGAACTCAACCACATAATACTTTCATCCTTATCCCTCCATGGATTGACCTCTTAATCCTTGATTCATTTTACTTGCACCCCTTAGAATGCACCACACCACAATTCCACGTTGTAGTGCTTAGAATTTGGAGACCATTCCTTAATGGCCTAGCTCGGCTTGCTTGTACACCCAATGCACTACTAGAATGAGGCCTCCCAATCACTTCCTTGTCACTCCAATTACAAACCTACTCCAACTTTAGGACCCTTCTCTTGGTGCAACTTGGCTCTATTCTGCTAGAACCCAACAAAGACGCACTTCAAAATTTCAACATGTTGTACAGTTTGATTCAAAGGGTTGCATGCCTTTCTACTCTGAGGAGCTCCAAGATTGAACTTACTCCAATACCCTTCCTTCTAGTATAATAAGAGCTCTAATTCTAAATGTCAAGCTTTGATACCAACTATCACGAGGCTAGTCTAAGGCACAAATCAACTAAACCTTTTTCTTCCAAAGAGGTCTACCTCACGTAGCACTAGTGATCTCTACTTGTAATTCCGATTGTGAACAAGTTATTTCCTAGCCCTAGACTATGCCTTCTCTCCTCCATGTGAGTCCAATTAAGCAACTCAACTTCTACAAGTGCATTATAGAATAACACACCTTTGAGCTCCACTTTAAGCTCTTCTTTCCTTGTGTGCTCCCAACATGACTTTGTGGTACTACACTGAATTGTTTTCCACCTTATGTCCACATAATACCACTGACTACTTCACTTGACCACTTGGAATCCTTGAGTCCTCTTCTCATTTGCTTTACATCAAAGATCCCAAATTGCTTATACTTCACCATGCTCAAACCTTGCTTCTGTTCCTCTTGTTGAATGACTCACTTCACCAAGGCATCACCCTTCAATCCCACTACACCACAACTCGGTCTACCTGATTTCCCCTCATGTCACCTTCCATCTATAGAAACCAAGTCCTACCCAATGTAAGCAGTGAACTGTAACTCAGCTCCACATGAGACCTCCTCATTCTACCTTGTTTTTTAAGTTGATGGAGTTGTCATAAAAGGGGGTACGGTGCATTAGAAGAGCACGAGACCAAGCCCACATGTTGGTTCCGATAGGGGCTCTCTCAAATGAGAAATCTCGAGTGAGGCATGGAACTTGAATGGAAAGTTGGGAAAATCTTAGGGGTGAGGTGAGTTGGACATTGAGTCTAGGACTCATGTCATGATAAGCTACCCTCATGGATGCACCATGGAAAACTATCAAGTGTCCTGTTACACCAAGGAGCTCGCTGAGCTAGAGCCGCACTAGGTACTCAATATGGATGTTGAGTGGGGTCAAATGACACATAGTGGAGGGGGCTACATGTAGACCTGGGTACAATGTCAAGGTAGCTTGGGGCTACATAGCCTGTTGCAACTAAAGTTGAGCTGCATAAAGTTGACATCCCAAGGTTAAAGCGAGTCACTTTGAGTGGCATCATGGCATCTAGGCTCAGGACATGGAAGGGCACTGATTCGTGGGGTGATGAGGTAAATTGTAGGTTGTTAAAGGAATGTAACACTATAGGGATGTCTTGGAACTCATTTTGTGTAGGGAAAAAAGCTAAGTCATTCTTAGAGCATGTAGGAGAAAAATTGGGTTGCGACCCCAATCAACGGGCTAGGTGGTTATAAGTAAGTGATTGAGTCTCAAGATAATTTGAAATAGTGTAGGACCAATTCAATAATTGGGGTGATTTTCCAAGTTGATAATTGTGTAGGATGGCCCAAGATTTGGTTCATGGTACAGTTTCGTAGGAATTAGAGCAAGTAGGGTATCCAAACAGGAATGAGTGTAGGGAGTTCCAATAACGCTAGGTACTGGGAGCCGAGTAGGGTGAAGTTCCAGTGCAGGTTAAGTTGAGGAGCCACACCAAGTGCACTCCCAACAAAGGAGTGTTTGGAAAATGCATCACTAAGATATGGGGTTTGGGAAGTAATACTGAGTAAGGCTAGTTCTCTTAGGGAGGTGCTACAGTAGTGGAAATTGGTACTAGACAAGTCTGTTGAGGTGAGTACATAATAGACCAATGAATGGTGCTGATGGAGTTACTATGTGACTTAGGAATGGGGCATAATGATGGAAGAGGTAATGGATCTCACATTGGCACCAAGGAGCAATAAGGTCTTAGAGGGTATGCAAAGAAAGGCACAACGAGGAGGTCTCATGTGGGTTTGAGCTATAGTTCATGGTTTTCATTAGGTAGAACTTGGTGTCTATAGCTAGAAAGTTACATGAGGGGAAATTGAGTAGGATGAGTTATGGTGTAGTGGGACTAAAGGGTGACACCTTTGTGAAGTGAGTCATTGAACAAGAGGAAGAAAAGAGAGGTACTGAGAAGGGTGAAGTATAAGCAGTCTAGGATCTTGGGTGTAATTCAAATGAGAAGAGGACTAAGGGAGTCATGAGTTGGACCAAGGAGTCCAAATGGTCGAGTGAAGAAGTCAGTGATCTCATGGGGGACACAAGGTGGAAAAAACCTTAGTGCAATACAACAAAGTCATGCTAGGATCATGCAAGGAAATAAGGTCTTGAAGTGGAGCTCACAGGTGTCTTATTCCAAAATGCACTTGCAGAAGTCGAGTTCCTTAATTGGACTTGCATGGAGGAGAGAAGGCGTAGTCTAGGGGAAGGAAAGAACTTGTCCATAATGGGAGTTGCAAGTATTGTTCACCAATTTCACATGATTTAAACCTATTTGGAAGAAAAAGGTGTAGTAAGTAGACCTTGTATGAAGTGTTGCAATTGGGGCACAAGGGTGGATGAAATATTGCACGTGAGGAGTCTCAGTTGTTTGGTGTAAACTGGGGAGGCAAGGTGCTAGTCAACATGAAGAATAGTAAGTTTTCTATTGTTGTTGGGTGACTCATTTGGAGCTAGGTAGAAATTCAATACAATGGAGTGCGAGTTGAGTGGGTTCATATGGTGTTGTTAGGAAAGGGCACCCAAACTGGAATAAGAAGGTGCATTGGTGCAAGGTGTTTTCTGTAGGCTCTTCATTTTATGGGAGTAAAATATTGTGAGATAAAACCTTGTTATTGAATTCAACTCAAAGTTGGATTTATAAACCAACCAGGTTGTGTGACAAACCAAAAAATTGGGAGTAATAAGGAGTCGGCAGAGCCTGAGAGAAAGTGTGGATGTTGGCTTTGTGGCATAAGTTGTGTCTTGGGGATGCAAAAAAATGGGGGACTTGAGGGAGACTCAAAGGTTAGGGTGTAGGAACACATCTAGGATGTGTATTTGAGGAAAAATTTAGTGGCACAAAGGCCATGAGGTGAATAATACCAAAAGAGGGTTGAGTCACATGGTGGTACCTTGTCAATTGGATTTGATGAGGGAAAACACCAAAGGATGTTTAGAAGACAATGCTTAGTAGGGTGTTGTGGTGGAGTTGAGTCGATGAAAGGAAACATCAGTGAATTGGTTTCCAAATGCTTCAAATGTAAGAAGTGGGCTCAAAGGACAGGTTTGGGAGCAAGGCATGCTATGAGGCAATGTAGGGGGTAGGTAGAATAAGTAATAATGGGTTATGGATGTAGGTTCAATGTTGATGAAGTAATGTGGAGAGTGGTGTCTTGAAAGACAGGTATCATGGCAAAAGTACTTAGGGGTATACTAGACAAAGTAATTGGATCAATAGGTGTAAGTTGGGAAGCACTCATGGTCAAATTTCTTTGGATGAGTGTGGATGTAGGGTGTTCCATACTATCTATCGTCAAGATAGGCTGGAGTGGCTCGACGAGAAGGAGCTGGAAAGTAGAAGAAGGTAGAAACTAGGGAAGCCAAGGTTGGTATGTTTGGTCGATGAAATGAAGAGACCTTGAGGTGATCAAGTACCAAGCACTTATACACAAAAGGGAGTCGCAAGTCGGTCTCTCGATGTGTGAGTTGGAGACTATGGTTGGTCGGAGCTTGCGATGAGGCATCGATTGATAATTGTGTTGATTGTGTTAGTCAATTTAAGGTGCACTTGTGCCAGGCCAAAAGGTTGATTCTTTCGAAGACATCTCTAGTATAAATCAAAGGATGAAACACATTGCAAGCAATATGGTAACATTTATTTTGAGCATCGAAGAACCCTACTAGAATGGGTGCTCTGGGAAAAGGTCATAGAGGATTGAGTACTAGAATATTGAAGGACTCGTTAAAGGGTTTGAGGATGACAAGGAAGATGAGAGTAAGACTCTCATAATCCGGTCCAAATTGGGTGTGAACTCTAGTTGTAAATGCTAAAAATAGGAGAAGGTGGCAGCTATCAAGTATAATGGACTGGCCATTGAAGCAAGCATATTAGGAATTCTTGTTCTTGGGAAGTCAAAGGATTAATGGTTCTTGGAACTGAGTGAAGTGTGGAGTCATTATTTCAAAGGTGTGCTAAAGAAGTCTATGGTGGAGCTTAGGGAGAAACTCCAAAAGCTTTGTTATCTAGCAGTTCAATGGTAGAAGGTTTGTAGGAATATGCTCCAAGCTCTGAGAAAGGGGAAGCTCAGTGAAGGAAGTCGAGGCAGGGCCCTTGCATTGGCTGAAGTATGTGTGGCTCAACCAAAATGAGTCAAGATCAGTTCTTGCAAGGGTTGTTAAGTTGAGGACAAAGCAATGTAGAGGTGCTACTATTTGGAATAGTGGTGAAGTGTTACCCAATGCATGGGCATGTAATAAGAGATCCCTAATAGGTCTTCACCAGGAAGTGATAGAGGAACTAGAGCTCAAATGGTTTGGTGTTGAGGTCATCACTTATTTTAAATTGGGGGAGATTATCAGAGGTATGGTGCATTTGAAGAGCACTAGGCCCAACCTACACGATGGTTCCTATAAGGGCACACTTAGATGGGAAGTCCCATGTGATGCTTGGAACTCGACTATCAAACTGTCGAGTACCTTGCTACACAAAGGAGCTCATTGAGCTAGAATCACACTAGGTACTCAATATGGACATCGAGTGGGATCAAATGGCATGCAATGAATGACACTACATGTGGACTTGGGTATGATGTTGAAGTACCTTGGGGCCGACAAGGTATGTGTGACTCAAGCCGAGTTGCATAGTGTCAAAGTATCAAGGTTAAACTAAGTCACTCTTAGTGATGTGATGACATCTAGGCTCAAGGCATGGAAGTGCATTGAGTCGTGGGATGACAAGGTTAGTTGTAGGTTGTATAAGGAATGCAATGCTATAGGATCGAGTTAGAACTTGTCCAACATGGGGCATGAATCTAAGTCATGCTTAAAGAATGCAGGAGAAGAAGTGGGTCGTGACCGTAATTAGGGGGTTAGGTGGTTTCGAGTAAGTGACCAAGTCTCAGGTAAAGTTGAAATAGTGTCGAACCAAGTCAATAATTGGGGTGATTTCCCAAGATGATACTTATGAGGGATGGACCAACATTTTGTTCATGCTATATCTGCTTGGGAATTAAACAAATAGCTTATATAGGGGAGGTATGTCATTTGAAAGATGAGTGATAAGAGGATGTGTTTTGGGTACATCGAGGGTCTGTTAAGCATGGGGAGTTATGGAATAGTAACTTGGGACTCTTCCTTCTTAGAGGTGAAGAAGAGTAGCCTCAACACCATGGTTTTTTTAGAAGCATGTTGTTCTTCATGGTTCCTAGGAGTGAAGAATTTTTACTCAGTCCTGGAAATGGGGAGTGGGGTGCTATGTAGAGCTTGAGGTCCCAAACCCTATGAAGAAGATTAGTAGGGTTGGTGAAACATAAGAAAATAGGGTTTATGTTATTAAAATGTGGGGTGAGCCAAATATAGTAAGAAATGGACCTATTCTCCTTTATTTCATTAGGAATTGAGATCCACACAATGAAATGACTAACAAACTTGAGGTGAATCAAGTCAAAGTGTGAATCTACTAATTTCCTTTTTTTGCAAGGACAGGGGTCCTAATTAAACAACACTTTGGGGAGAAAGATTAAAAATAGAAAACTAACTCCAAAATGCAATCTACAAAGTGCATCTAATATATTAATCTCAATACTGATGGAACCATAAATCAAATTACATATCAAAGAGAGGAAAGATGATGTGTAACGGTCACCAAAAGTGCTTTTCTGAAGCTGACCTGGGACTGATTCACCCAGGGGTGAATGGGTCCTGGCTTAGGGTTTTTCTATAGCTTTTGGGAGGCTCTGAAAAATATTTGAATCTCTCTTTTTTTCCTAGGTTTTAGGTTTGGAATGTCAAAAATAAATTCTATAATTGAGTTTCTGTGAGATGATAACTTTCTTGACAACTTTTGCAACTTTGACAAGTTCTTCAATTTTTCTCTTTGAGAGACCTTCAAGATTTCTTCCACCTAAATCTCCAAACAAAAATCAAGAGGGAAAAATGTTTTATTTATGGTGAATGGGGGTTTTCCTTGGTCAAACCATATTTTGGTAATTAAACCTTGAAATGAAACAAAATAGCATGAAAGGAATGATGAATGAACAACTCAATGTTACAACTCACCAAACCCTTGGATGAACCTTGGAATGTAGATCTGCAACTTGCATGAAATGACTTCAATGGATGTGGATCTTGATCTTGAAACTTGATTTGAAACAATTCCTTTGAATGCTTTAATGAATCATGAACTCAACATCAACATATTAGCTCCAATAACATGCATGATGCAAGAATAATTTGATATGACAATAGGATCTTGATTTCTACAATAATTATTCACTAAATCTTCTCTTGAATGCCTTGAAAATCTCTTTTGAAAGTACTCTTTCTCTCATAAAAGTTGCTTAGATAAATTTACTAGGTGAAACATAGTGAAAGGACCCAATATTTATAGGTATGTAACTTTAATTTCCCAAAATTCAAATAGCACAAGCCGACATGTGAATATGGATTTGAATAATTTAAAATACTACCAAAATATAATTTAAATTAGGGTCCTAGGTCTAAGTGAGGACCCATTCGCCCATGGGTGAATGTGTCCTAGGTCACTTACCTAGGACACACATTGCTCAATGATAAGTGTTATGTTATGGGTTTAATGAATGTCGGGTTTTCTCTTCGGAAAATGCAATTAATTAGGCTTAGATTTGAATTAAAGGGGCCAATTAAGGTAAATTAACCTCAATTAATTAATGAAGCCCTAAAAAAATGTGAAAATGTGAAGGGGTACACTTTAAAACACCACTTTAAGGCATAATTAAGTCCATTTTAATTAATAGGGCCCTAAATTTAATGTGAATATGTAAAATACATATTACAACACTAAATTAAGGCATAATTAAGTTCATTTTAATATTAATTCCCAAAATAAGTGTGAAAAAAGGATACTTTTTCCTACACTACATTTAGCCCCCACTTTAGTGAGAGGATGACCCTGTGTCAAACTCATACTAATGTAGACATTCACAACATATGTATGCATCAATGAAAAAGATACTCAATCATACAACATCAAAGCCTCAACTATCCAATGTGATGTGAAACATGTCTTAGCTGTTTGTCCAGGGAAGGGGGTTTGATCAAGCCTTAACTATCCAACGTGATGTGGAACACATCTCGACTGTTTGTCCAAAAATTCTCACAAGTAGAACTTGATGTCCATTATGAAAATGATGTGCACACTCACTCTAGGCTAATGAAACCCCAGGTGGTCCACTAGATGAGCCCCCAGGACAGTGGCTTAGTGAGAAAGTCATGCTAGGTCCACAGGATCTCACTGTACTAACAATACCAAAGCTATCCTTCTAAAAAATATAATAGGGCGCCACAAAACAAAGGCTTCAGGCTTCACAAGGTTAACAAGTTGTATTATGCTAGACACTTATGAAAAAAAATGCAAATAAAGGTTTGTTCAAAGGGATCTTGCTTAGTTCATGTAAGGACTCTGTTGTCAATCAATATTGCACCCTAGCCGAGTTAAAATTAACTATCCTACTGGAACATGGGAACACTCTCAGGTTGTGGGTGACCTATAGCAAGAATGAATCTATAGAAGGGTTGGTTCCCCTAACAAATCACCTAAACTACAAAATTTTCTGAGGAAAGGGTTAGAAGGAAACTTGAAAATAAAATCCTAAAACCTAAGGATGATTCACCATACTTTTAAAATGATTTTGATGGTTTCTACTCACAAACAATTCCTCAAAACTTTAACCCTCACAATCTCACTTGAAACATACAACTCAATAGTAATTTGTATGAAGGCTCAAACTGAACACAATCAAACAACCTGAATTATATGAAATTTTGCACACAAAATTACAATAACAAGACATAAA
Source organism: Sequoia sempervirens (assembly GCA_007258455.2). Taxonomy (NCBI): domain Eukaryota; kingdom Viridiplantae; phylum Streptophyta; class Pinopsida; order Cupressales; family Cupressaceae; genus Sequoia; species Sequoia sempervirens. The sequence continues at coordinate 90,375,532 of VDFB02047230.1, forward strand.
AGGATTTAGTATTTCGAATCACAATGACATCAAATTGATACTCCAAATATGAGACAAAATGTGAGAAGGAAAGCTTTGTTGTTTATTGAAACTGAAGGAGTATGCAAGATCAAAATTTGAGTACAAAAGTGTTTACAAAACTCTTTGCAAAATGAACAAGAGAGGAAGAAACAATATTTTGAACTGACAAAAATTGAATTTTTCTCCAACTTATAGCTCCAAAGTGTCTCCAATAGTGAGAATAGAAAAAACTAGTTGAACTACATCCCACAATAGCAACTTCAATGCCATTTTCGAGCTCCAAAGAAAAGCCTCAAAATCAGTGCCCAAACTACCTCCAAACTAAATGAGAATGATGGAAACTTTCTATCTCCAGTAGTTAGATCCAAAAGACTCACAAAATCAGGCTTAAATTGACTAAAAACTGAAAATAGAAGGTCTAGTTTGCCCAGTTTTTTCCCATTTCGCCCAAGTGAACTGAAACTCAAAAAGAAAGTTTCTAAGGAGACTAAATGCATTTTTAAAATAAAAAAAAATTAAGGCAATTTATAGGAATATTGCCTTAATGATGTTTTACATCATTTGTAGTTAGAATTTAAAAAATAGAAGGCTTGACCCATACTTGATTTTATTTTTCCACAAAGTCAGGGTAAAATATAACTTTTGATAAGGTTTACATGATTTTGATTTTCTTTAAAAATCAATAAAATAAGTCATGAAGGCACATTATTTTTACTCCAAAGTTATCATAATAAACCTAAGGCAAAACTATATTATTTTCTAAAAAATCATAAAAAAAGTAAAGGTCATGACAAAAGGGGTCAACCTTAGAAAAGAGGGACCAAGAGCATTAGTTGATTATGATGTTTTTTAAAAGCAATGTAAAAAATATGCTAAGGCCGAATTTAGGGAAAAATGAGAACCCTAAAACAAAATCATTCAAGCCCTAAATTTTCACATTATTTGCATTTCAATTTTATGAGGAAAACCCTCTGCACTAGCATCGCCATAGATTGTTTTTGATGGAGCCTTCATGGAAGTCTTCAAGAAGATCTGGGAAGTATTTTCCATACAAGAAATTGACAGGAATCTGGGTAAGTTTGAAATCTTGCATTCTTTGTTGTTTTCAGTCGATGGGATATTCAACTTGACTTGATAATATGCAAAATGATGAATGTCTTAGATTTTTCCATGCAAAAACCATTATGAATTCAATCAAATTTCTTTTCTCAGTTCTTCATGAAAAAGAATGAAGTTATTTTTTTTTCACATGTCTCTTTCTTTATATATAATCATCATTTCTGCAAAATGTAGAGGCTCCTTGTGTTTCAGTGGCCACAACCTCTTTTAATTCGGCAAAATGAAAACTCCCTTCATTCTATGGCCACGGGCTTGGCCTATTTTATGGCTCTCTTTCTTATTTTCCACATGTCTCTCCTCTTTGCAAAATGTTTGAGGGTTTTTCTCCTTCACTTCATTCATGGTTTTTTCTTAAAAACTGAAGGAAATTTCCCTCAATATTTTGTTGAACAAAACTCCAATGTGGGGCATGACCAAAACCATGGAATTTGAGTGTTTTCTATATGTTCCTCTTTATTATGCAAAGATGATACAATTTTTTTCCCTTTAGAAGAAACTCGTGACCTCTGCATTTTGGTTTGCAGAAGCATGGTTCCACAACCCTCTATCTTCCTTTCATTTCATTTAGGCTTCTCAAATCGTGGCTGTACATTTTTATACCTCCCAAACCCTTATCACAAAATATTTGCATTTTATTTATGTATACTTCATCATACCCAACCTTTCATAGGTTTGCATCCACTGTTATGAATTGCCATTCTTTTACAAATCCCTCACTCTACCTTCAAGAGAATGAAAAGAGGAAAAACTCTCACTTGTCATTTGCTTTATCTTACCATGGCCTTCTAATGCATATAAAATGCACACACAACCCACTTACTATTGTGATTTGCAATTTTTTAGTGATTCTCAATCTGTTTGTTATGTGATATATTTGACATAAGTGTTAAAAGTTTTATCAAGACAATAAACTTAAGCATCTTATGGACCGTTTTCCTACCTCCAAGAATGCATTTCTCTTATGATTATGGCTATCACTATGATTTCACTTTTCAACATGGGACTATCACCCTATCCTATTCACTACCTTGTATCTCCCACCATGATGAAAGTTGCTTCACTATCCTATACATCTTGGCATGCCTTCAAAATTGTGCAGTACACCATCAAGTTGGCTTTGTCTTCAATGTTTCATAAATGTTATTTTGATGTTATCATAGTTGTTGTCTTATTACTCTATGGAATTTCTTTTGCAATGATGACGGTTTATTTCAACACTTCATGACAATGCACTCTTTTCTCCTTATATGCAAGCACCACGTGTAGATACCTTGATGAACATGTTATATGGCATAAATCAACATGCAATCTTTGCTTGCAAAACATAATTTTTTTGAAGAAAGATAGTGCAATTTCATTTTGTTCTTCATATTCACTGATCATTCAAATGAGCCATTTCTTATTCATGATTTTCAATTCATTGCACCCCGAATTGATTGCCATGAATGATCAATGAGTCTGAGCTCTTGCAATTACCTTATGATGTACTCCTTCAGTTGAGATGTTTCTTTTGAGCATTGTGAATGTGTTTCCTATCTCAATCCCCTCTTGAAACTAAGGGGCAACATGGTAGGCTCAACCCTTGTGGGAGCCCAATTTTGCACCACATGCTATGATGTCAAAAATGTGTTTTATCCTATACTTGCATAGTGAACAAACATGTTAGCTAAAAAATAGTGAAGCTCAATGCTCCTGTGATATTTTATTTTTCCAGGATCTCTTGCATACTTCTGATGTTTATTCAATTGATTCAATACATCATTGGCAATATACTATATTTTTGTTGATAGAGAACATAGGAAGATTCATAACCGGAGCTCTAACAACTCTTTTCATTATGATGCAGGTTCTCTAAAGGTTAGGAGCAAGGAGAAGCAACAACAATGAGGACCAATTGAAGACTTTAAATATGCAATGATAGTTATGTTTCTTCTTATATGCTTCAATTTTCTTCCTTATCTTCAGATGCATAATACATTCTTTATGATGTGTTGGTTCAGCTATTCCCATGTCTTGTGTGGGACAATTGATTACTCCTTTCTTTCCAATGAATATGAAAAAATCATTCTTTGCAATCTTGCACAATTCTGTATATATTTCTTTTGCAAAATGTCTGCAACATTGTAAAATGAATAAATCATTACAAAACTGAATGAAAGCAATATTCTTTTATCTCACATAGTCTCTTTGTACTGCAAAGCATTAAATGGAAAATTGAATGCTTTCTTTTGTTATAACACATTGCACAATAACAAATGAACTCTTTTCTTTTAAACTTCAATATATGCAATGGTTAAGCAAAGCAGAAATTTGTTAAAATCTTTTCACCTTTAATATAATGAAACTAGTCCAACTCTACCAATTTGAGTTGTAGGTGAAAAATTGGCAACATTTCTGATGATTTCTATTGAATGCTTGCCTACTAAGCATATGGACCAGTTGCCTTAAAAAATCATTGGGTGCGGAGTAAAATCTGCCCCTTCTCAAACTTAGATAACCATGAAACTAAACTACAAACTACTCCAAACAACAGTAGAAAATAAAACAAAACCAAACTGAAAGAAAACTAAAAGGCCTTGGTGGCCAGAAAAACATGTGCAACAACACTTAGGGAAATAAAAATAACTAAAATGAATTTTTCCTAGAGAACTTATTAGCAGCAAACACTAACTCTAACCTACACTAACAAGTGAAAATGGCACTAAGACAAAACCATTAACTGGTTCTGAAAAATAATTACCCCTTCTTTGCAGCCTACAATGCTCCAATTGCTTGTGAGTCAACCCAAAGATGTGGAGAAAAATCAAATATCTAACAATTTGCTGCAACACCCTTCCAAGGAGGAAGAAATAGTCACTTACCCACCAATATTGATTTGTGAATTAGTGGTGATCAAGTGAACAAGTGGGTTGGTTGTGCTCAAAGTGATACCTCCCTTGAGGCTCGAGATCAACATTGTCATAGGGTTGCTCCTTCTTGTTGGTTTCCAACCCAGCTAGATGCCCAATAGTACATCCCCTTGAAGGCTTTAGAATAGAGGGAAAACAATTCAAGTGATTAGGAAAAATAACATAATTCTCACCTTGCATGATAGTTTTCCAAGTTAATTCCTCCTCCATGGTCAATGGACCATCCTCTTCGATTAGAGTAGCCAACAATCCATCAAAGCTATCCTCTCTTGGAAGGCTTTTAGAAATAGTTGGCTTCAGCTCAAAATTCGTATCATTACTCAAGAGAGTATGCTCCAAATCACACTCTTCTTCTTCAATAAAGGAAGGCAACTGCTCAGACAATGAAATAGTCTCCTCTATCAAACCTTCAATTGTCACTTCAGCTTCAAGCCCCTCTATGTAACATAAAGGCAGCTCCTCCAACTAGTCAAAATCATGCATGTCATCTTTACGAGAATTTTTTTAACCCCCATCCAGACCACTTTCCTCCTCTTGCTCCAAAACTAATTTTTCTGGTTTGGTGGCACAAGAGGGACTAAAAGTTTCTATTTCTTCATCTTGCTGACTAGGCTGCCCCAAAACTGCTGACTAGGCTACTCATTTGGGAATACAACCACTTCCACCTCTTGCTTTTTCTGCTCTAGACAATCCCCATCTAAAAATGTTGGCATAACATCCAAGTGTGAGTAGAAAAGCTCAATTTCAACTTGAAACATCTCCTCCTCAAGCTCTAAATCATTCAACTCAGGGTTGTTGTCACATATCTATTCTTGGATCAGCACCTTATCTAAATGGTCCTCATCAGTGTGGTGGTCAGAACTTGTCATAGTCATACCATTCTCACTTTCATACTCAAAGTTAGGAAGCTCATCAAACAGATTAACTAGAAACTGAGGCTTAACACCAATTTCTTGCATATTATTTAAGTTCGTAACAGAGACCTTACGATCATTCCAAAACAATTTTCCTTCACAATTTTCTTGGTTTTTTTATGAAAAGGGAATGTCCTTTACCTCATGAGAGATTTTACTAAGCCTATTGGGCTCTGAAATAGGTCCATATTTATTCCCTTCTTGATCCAAGGTTCTATTATCATATTGATGATCTTCACTTAGCAACTCACCACATCCTTTGACCTCCTCTTGCTGCTCAAAAGCAACATCTCCATCATCATTCTCAATGAAAGAAGGTAGCTCATTGAGCCAAACTATAGATTTATCCTCTTGATCATCCTCCTCATCCTATTGCTCTGATTGGTTTATTACAACAACTTGATCATTTTCAACCAAATTGGGAAACACATCAGTAAAAACAAGCAAAGATTCATCTTGAGAAACATTTTCCTACTCCATCTTTTGTTGCTGCAAAAGGTAAACTTCCAAGGTTGAATGCAATGGATTTAAATTTATAAGCTTCTCAATGTGGAGTAAGTTATCCTGATCAAAGGGCTCATCCTTAGGTTCATCAAGTAGGGAAACTCGAGGAGCTTCTTGATTTTCTTGAAAGGAAAAATTTTGCTCAAGGGGCTGATTTGAAACTATACTAGGTTGAACCTAGTTATTTTCCTCAATTTGAAAAGGACAAAGGCTTCAAAAACTTGGTATTTCAAGATTAAGAGGTTGGCTTGAGGAATTAAGGACTTTGTCTTGCTTAAAACTTAGAATTTCAACTTTAGGAATACTAAGAGGCTCATTCTATCTAAAACTTGGAAACTTATACCTACAAACCTCCTCTTGGCAAGTTGTCCTGGAACTGCAGGAGCTTCTTGGACTTCATGCCTTTGTGTCTGAGCAAATACAAGCTTCTTCTGCTCCTCTTTTGTAGCTAAATTCTCCTCAAATTGTAGCCTTTGTCCTTCCAACTCTTGCTCATAGAGATAGGCTTGATAAGCCATCTCTTCCTATTGTTGATTATATTCATGCTGCCTCTTGATCTCCTCTAACTACTTCATGAAGTCAAGCAACATACCCTTTATGCTTGCAATCTCCTCCTTATCACTATTTGTGAGCATATGAAGGTTATGATGGATATAGGGCAGGGGTGGGTATGTGGTAAGCATCCTAAGTATTTGGACTAAAACCAACATTATGGCTATTTGTGTATGGATAATAAGGAGCCCTATGGATAGCATTTTCATAGTATGGTGGTGGATATTCATAATGACTGTGAGATAAGAGGGATTCACTGCACATGGGTCTCTTCATTCTCAAGAGATCACCAGGGAACAAACTACCCTTATCCACCTCAGCATGAAGAAATTGTGAAGGAGATGGGTATACATTAATTTTTATAGGGAACTAATTTATTATCCAAGAGAGTGAAACTTCTACATTCTTGGCCTAAACATAGGAGCTCTCGACCATAGTATGGAAGCACAGATTCAAGACATCAATGCGGCATAATTTCATCCAAAGGGAACACTGGCATCCTAGGCAACAGAAAGCCCAAGAGCTCAAGCGGGCAGTACAAGGTTTCACTTACTGGCTCGGGTCAGAGATATGTTGAATGAGATAACTAGACAAAAAGAAGAAACTTAGGAAAAAATACAAGGAGAACTTGGAGAAAACTTACCTTCAATTGAGCGTTCGAGTCTTCACTCCAAGTTCCACTCTGCAACCTACACACAGGAGAAAGACGGGAAAAGGTTGGGGCTATATAGGGGCATGCCTTAGTCAGACCCCCTTTTTGGTGTTCCCACCTCCACGGACAACCAAGTTGGAAAGGAGTGTAAATGAAGTAAACAAAGCGTGTGGTGAAAGAAAAACCTGCTTCAAGAATATAACCTACACCACGAAGTAGAAAATGAATAAGTAGGAGAGAAGAGTAAGAAAGAGAGAGAGAGCATTACCCATGGGCCTAAACCCTCTTCAGAGTGCACAAACGCACCACTAAGTGCTTGCTTGAGATCTATAGCTATTGGAAGGACCTCAATCCAGCATGGCTTTTCTTGTGAGAGTGTTGCTATCAAGAATGAAAGTGTATAGAGAGAGCTTCATTGAATGGTTTGAACCCCCAAATGAGAGCCAAGGTAGGTTTTTTGTTGCATGCAAGGACAAAAAAGAGTTGTTACATCCAAATTCTAACTACTAGGGCACATGTTGTGAGAGTCAAGATTTGAGATTCCCCATTTCAAACTTGAAAAACCACCAGGACGCTAGCGCGTCGCACGAACGTTTGCGCGTTGTGTAGGTGTCCAAGGCCTACATTTTCAAGAAATGTATCATCAAGCTTTCATTGCTCTCCCACTAGTCCACATGGAGCCAAAATTGCGAGATTTTGTCTCATGGGATTTTTGTCAATAATGCTTTAAGGTGTCATAAATGCTAGTCAAAAGTGAAAAATGTAGAATTTCCCCTAGGTGTAATTCTATGACATTACATTTTGTCCCCACTTTAGTGGGCTTGGTTTTGAGAAAAATCAGCCACACTAAAGTAGCGAAGAAAAAATTTCATCTAATTTTGAATTTTATGAATTTGCATGCCAAGAAAAGGGGCCTCAGAGGCCACCGAGGTCGAGCTACCCAGTACTGAAGGTTCCCCTAGAAACCAAGCTCAACAAGTAGCAAAAAAGTGGTTGTAAAAAATCACACAAAACTTTAACCTGCAAAACTCAAATTTTAGGTCAACTTTCAAAATCAGAAGAAGCTACCACAGTGAGAAGAATGGTCAAGAAAAAGTCATTGATTCGGAAGAAAAATATGATCAAGAGGTGACTATATGCCCCCTCCTAAGTTTTCCCCCAGCCTAGTGGGGTAAATTCAAGAGAAACTGAGGGGCCACAAATGCTAGGAAAAATGGACCCCGGGGGGCCTATATATACCTAGGTGGGCCCCTAGAAGGGTTATTTTTACTATTCACTGTGAGCAAATTGTTGACTTTTGTGAGCGAAAAGTCAGCAAAATGTCGAGTAGAAGTGATTACGAGGTTCCTAGACTATAGAAGCTATGTGACCACATTGTCAAGGGTTGCAAGGTGGACCAGGTAGGCCCCTAAACCTTCTTTTTCGTGAATTTAAACCCTTTTTTAGATTTTTTTTATTTGTTGAGCTACGCAGGCGTCCATTTTGGGCGCTCATGTCCAAAATGTGCATTGCCATCTAGGATGTGTGCTTGTGTCCTTATCATATGTTGGTGTCTCAAGGATGTGTTGTCATCCTCAAGGCGTCCATGGCAGACAAGGACATATGCGCGGCACACAGACGTCTGCACGACATGCATAAGTCTTAAAAAAGAATTTGCTTTCAAATTGAGATTTTATGTTCTGACTTAGAATTTGTTTCACTTTTGTAGGAGTATTCAAAGATTCACAAGCATCTTGGAGGGCAAGCTTATCAACTAGTTTGAGAGAAGAGGGACCATCTCACTGCAAATGAGGTCACACACCTAGAGCAGGTTGGCCTCTGGCATGCATTCACCATGCCAGAGATGCGTTATCACAAGTGGATGCTTACAATGCTTATGGAGCAGTGGGATGCCACCACGTCATCTTTCTAGTTACCTACTAGGGAGATGACCATCACATTGGAGGATGTTTATCAGATCCTTGGACTACCCATCCGCGGACGGTGGGTGGCCATTGATGATACCCGATTGGCACAGGAGCGAGTGGAGAGAGTCTGTTACTACTCAGGACGAACAAATGGTAGCGACAACATGGGCCACATTTATACACACTGGTATGACCAGGCACAAACCATTGCACTATTTTTGTGTCGGGTGATGGTCATGACCGTTGCATTTCAGATCACAATAGACAAGTGAGGCTCTCACCTGCACGAGGGCCTCATCCATACTATCAAAGAGATGGTAGAGCATAAGATGATTTTTTCCTGGGGGCACAATATGTTAGCGCACCTATACTAGGAGTTAGGCCAGTATGTCCATTATGAGTATTGTAGTCTTAGAACATGAACACTTTTGTAGGTATAGGCCTTCACCCACATCATGTGCATGAGGCCAGTTGGTTGTCCCTAGTGATGACCATATCGTGTCCCCATGGCCCATTGGTATGATATGATAGGCGAGTGGAGGTATGGAGATTTACAGTTTTGGTGGTTACAGTTTGATACTCTTGCTACGAATGGGGTCAGATGGAGACCCTATCAATTTTTTAGATGGGTAGATGATGGCAGGTAGTTGAGGAACCTGCAGCGGGACCATTTTCTAGTAGGTCACCGCGATCGCATCATCATACCATATTACTAGAGTTGGGTCATACAACAGCATGGCCATGTACAAATGATTCCTCCAAACGTGTCCACATATATTAGGGCTTATAGGAGTGCGGCAAGACCTAGGGATTGCCCCTGCTCCACCATCACTGATTTTGTTCCCTTGGATGATGATGAGCCTAACCACAATCTGCCACCCATAGCACTAGTAGATAATGTCAGGATTACTGTAGACTTTAGAGGGTGGTGGGATAGGCACCATCCTCCTCCTGTGTTTGATGAGGGTGCCTCTAGAGGGGATCCAGGCCCACAGGGGGACATGACACCTTCACCTCCATAGGACATATGGAGAGGGCGGTAGCAAGACGACAAGGAGGAGAGGCTGTAGGAGGAGGAGGCAACATTGTAGAGGTTGAGGTAGTGGAGGAGGTTAGACCCCCTAGCACCTCCCCTTGTCTCATCAACACCACTAGCACCTATGGTCACAATGACGACGGCCTTGGCAGCTCTGGGAGTGGCTACCAATATCAACAGCGCGGGTCCCAACATCGCTCCTCACCCTAATCCCACTTGGTAGCCAGGGGACCCAGGTATACAGAGCATGTTGTTTATATTTTAGTACTTTGAATTTTTCTATTTATGGTTATACATATATGCCATGTGATACTGATTTCTCTCTTTCTTTTTGTGGTTGCAGAAGATGCACAAGGATGGATTAGGTTGATGAATTAGTGCATATCAGAGGTGGCCCCTAACATGCCCATTTAGGGGACGTTCATCAAGGATTTTTGACCAATGTCTATGGGGCGACATGCCCATTTTTTTGAGCTAGTAGCATGCCTGAGGACCACTTACCAGGAGTGGGGAGCAAAGATTGTTGAACTAACCACGGAGCTTACCACTGTTTGAGGATAGTGTGACTAGCTATCGGGGGAGATGTGGATGGTGCTTGACGAGCGAGACATGGTAGTGATGAGGGCCAACACCACCAAGTAAGCACATGATGCCTTTCAGAGCTTCCTTGATGACCTTGACAGGTAGCTGGCAGCCATGATCCCAATAGATGTTCAACAATTGTAGCAGGAGCTGACACAGGAACAAATGACTATGCTCGCTACAGGGAGAGATCAGGGGGATGTGGGTAGCTCTATCCACATCACACTTGCATCAATCCTGATCTATGACCACCATACAACCTCTCCCTAGACCACAACATCAACATCCAAAGCTAAAGGGCTCGGGGAACCACGCGCCGCAGCCATAGGGGCTCCTGATTTTGTATATCATTTTTGTAGTGAGAGATACATATATATTTGTAGATCCTCTGTATAGACGTATATTTAGTAGCCACTCATTTTTTTATAGTAGTGGCCTGACACATGTACATGACATTTGATACATACACACACACACATATATATATGTTGGTTTCGACATCATGGCATTGCATATTTTGATGTGCATGCTTTTTATCTTAATGCATGTTGATGGTATAGATATTACATGCTCATATGGATGTATCTTTACATTAGATGCTAACATGATTTAATAAACACACATGGTTGTATGTTAATTGAATACAATGATGATCTAATCACCTTAAAAGATGTAATGTGATATATGGATACATAGCATAGCAAGACACATGTATGTATATTGCACACACACACATGGTCATATCATAACACAAAAAAAATTCATAATGTGTTAATGAACAATGTCAACATATGTAGTGCTACTACCCTTTCAAAGAGATAACACCACACACATGACACATGGGACACTACATATAGTATCGATGAAGATGCATCGCATTAACGAGATCTTTTAGAGGAATTCCATCCATAGATGATAATCCATAGGCACTCGAACCATACACAGAGACAACAATGTAAGGGCCTAACCAGTTAGGACTAAATTTCCCTCTAATCAGGCAGTGCATTCACATTTCTTTGATTCTCGCAAAGAATCAGGTCTCCCAGTTTAAAGGTCCTAGGAAGCACATTTTGATTATATTGTCTCAATAATGACCATTGATAAGCTTTAAGATGATCAAGGGCCTATAATCGGCTCTCATCGAGCATATCTAGCTTATGTAAATGATTAGATCATTAGGTTTCATCACCAATTAACCCTTTAAGGGAAACCTGTAGAGACAAAATTTCCAACTCCAAAGGCATGAAAGCTTCGGCACCATATACAAGGTTGTAAGGTATTGTTCCCATCGCCATAAGGACACTCATGCGGTAGGCCCACAAAGCGTACGTTAATTGAATGTGCCAATCCTTACCGTGTTTATTAATTGTTTTATGAAGGATGAGCTCAAGAGTCTTGTTAGACACTTCTGCTTGGCCATTAGATTGTGGATAGTACGGTGTAGAAAACCTATGTTGAATGTGAAATTTCTTGAATAATTGCTTTACTTATTCTTGAATGGCGTGCCATTGTCAGAAACAAGTGTAGAATGCAATCCAAAATGAGAAATAATTTTGTTTAGAAGAAAGCTACAGATAGTCTCAGCGTTCGTGGATCGAACTGGAATAGCTTTGACCCATTTTGTGAAGTAATATGTAGCGGTAATGATAAAGGTATGTCTCTTGGAAGAAAGAGATGATATCTTTCCAATAATATCCAACCCCCATTTTGCGAATGACCAAAGAGATGTTTGATTTTGAAACTCTTAGGCAGGTGCATGAATGAAGCGATTGTGTTGTTGACATTGAAGGCACTTTTTAACAAAAACAAAGGAATCTTGCTCCATCATTTTCCAATAGTACCCCATTTTTATTAGTTTCCTTGCCAGGGATTTACCTCCAAAGTGTCCACCCCGAGATCCTAAATGGGCTTCTTGAAGGGCGGGTACTTCCGCTTTAGTGAGACATCACATAAGCAAGTCGTTATAATATTTTTGATAGAGAACATTGGATAAAATGATGTAATGTGCTGAAAGCTTTCGTATACGAGTGTGATCATTCTTTGTCACATCATCGAGAAAGTTTCCAATCTTTAAGTAGTTATAGATACTAGAGAACCATTCTCTCGAGTCTACATGAGAACACACAAAGGCCTTGAATTCAGATTGATCAGAAAATTTTGGGGTTTGCAAGACATAAACCACGAAGTGGTATTATTTTGTATCCTCTTCTGAAGGTACCATGGAAGTAGCACTTGCCATGGCATCAACATTTTTGTTCTCCCTTCTAGGGAAGTTGTCTATCATGAAAGAAGAGAACCAATTAAGCAAGGAAAAAGCAAGGTCTCGATATCGAGACAACTTATCTTGTTTAGCTTGATAGGTCCCCGTAATCTGATTCACAATAAGCTCAGAATCACCTAGTATGTCAAGATGTTTTATCTTAAGTGCAATTGTGGCACGCAAGCTAGCAATAAGAGCTTTGTTTTCAGTGATGTTAGTGCAAGGAGAATCCAATCGAAAGGATAGAGGGATTGGCTTGCCTTCAGGGGATATCAAGACCACGCCCACTCCAAAACCTCTTTGACACCTTGATCCATCGAAATACATCTTCCATTCAAGGTTGTAATTAATTGTAAAAATATTCTCATCATGGAATAAATATAACCCTGGGAAGGAGCGAGATGAGGGAGCGTCTCCCAATTGATCGGCAACTGCTTGACCCTTTATTTATTTTTGAGTAACAAAATTTATATTGAACTCAGAGAGCAACATAACCCACTTTTCTAACCTCCCAACAAGGTTGACACTAGAGAACAGATGCTTTAAAATTTTAGTCTTTACAATGACGTGTGTTTCAGCATGGAGAAGGTAGTGCCTCAACTTCTATGTAGCCAAGACAAGAGTGAGGCATTGTTTCTCCATGAACGAATAATGAGTTTCGTAATCAAATAGCACATGGCTAATGTAGTAGACCAATCTCTCTTTCCCAGCATCGTCATATTAATCCAGAAAATCCACCAAAGCATATGGTGATGTTGCGAGGTAAAGAAAAAAGGATCTATCTTGCATAGCTGACATCAATACATGAGGATTGGCCAAATAGGCTTTGATTAACTCAAAATATTTCTGGCCCTCTTCATCCCATATGAAGCGAACATCTTTCTTCAATAAACAAGTGAAAGGAAGGGTATGATTAGCCAACTGAGATGAAAATCTATGGATCACCTGAATTTTCCCTTGTAAACTTTGTAATTCAGTAATATTTCTAGGTGGAGGCATGTTAACAATTGCATCAATCTTATTCGTGTCGACTTCGATTCCACATTGAGAAACTATAAATCCCAAAAGATTTCTATCATCTACACCAAAGACACACTTATGGGGATTGAGTTTCATCTTATAGAGTCAAATCCTCTCAAAGATAAGATGAAGGTTCTTCACCTGATCTTGATGGGTTATTGATTTCGCCAAGATATCATCAACATAGTCTTCCAAGATCTTGGGAATAAAATCTTGAAATATCAAGGTCATCACTCGTTGGTAAGTTGCTCTTGCATTATTTAACTCAAAGGGCATGACCACATAATAGAAGGTACCTGAAATGGTAGTGATGGTTGTCTTGTACTAATCTTCTAGGTTAATACGAATCTGATTGTAACCCGAGAAGCCATCCATAAAATATAACAATGCATGGCATGCAGTCAAATCTAAAATCATGTCTATATTAGGCAACAAAAAATCATCCTTAAGAGAATCCTTTTTAACATCATGAAATTCAATGCATATGCAAATTCGGCCATCAGGTTTACTAACAACAATGATACTCAAGATCCAAGGGGAGTAGTTGATCGGACAAATAAATCCTACTTTCAACAACTTCTCTATCTCAATCTTAACCATCAACGCCACCCTAGGATTGATCTTTCAGATTTTCTGTTTAATTGGCTTGGCATCGAGACATAAGATGATATTGTGAACCACTATGGACTCATCAATACCGGGCATATCCTCATACATCCAAGTGAAGATATCAGGATGAGAATGTAAGAGATCAGAATATTCATCTACTTCTTCTGAAGATAGACACATTCCAATCTTAATTATTGTTTTAGAGGACTTAGGATCTATAGAGATTTTAGTAGTATCCCCTTTAAGGAGGGAACTATGATCTTCAGGATGGGATATCAGAACATCATTATTAACATTAGATATAGGGTCTTCCTCATCAATACTCAAGATATATTTTCCAAAGTACGCTTGTTTATGTAGGTGATACAAAAATAATCTCTTGTGATGATAAGAAGGCAATGGGTAATAGGCGCCTAATAATTCCTCAAGTGCTTCATCTGAAGAGAAGACATCTAAAGGGATTTTCTTGCCTTGCTCCCTATCCTCTATCAATTCAGGATGGACCAAGTTCAACAGTTCGAATGAAATCATTTTAACACTCCACCAAGGTTTCTACTTAGATTGTTCAATAGAGCATCCCCAACCTAGATAACGCTTTCACGACTTAAACTAGATAGTGACTTGAATTCCTTGTTTGATACAATGTAGGCCTTTCTTCCCATAACCATATTGAGAAGCAAGTTCATATCCAAAACCATAACGAGTTTGCAAAACTTTGGGAGGTGACGACTCTACGTAGAGTGTTTCATTCCACCAATGAATGTCGAATGTCTCTATGGGAGAGATCTCACCTTCTTCACTAGGTTCACAAACATTAACCTCCTTTGTGGGAGTGGGATTACCCTCCTTAGTAGAGGAAGGAGTGGTATCCTGAATAGGGCCACACTTAACTTCCTCAATGGGAGTATCATCCATCTTTACATCAGAAGTACCTACAAATTCTATACAAGAGGGGCTCACCTTATATTCTGCGATAAAGAATTAAGAGAATTCCAAGGAGCCGCAATAATCACTAAGGAAATCATTTGATTGAGAGGAAGAAGGGGTAGACAGGGGAGACTTAGGATCTTTTGCTTTAGGTGGTTCATCTTTAACAATACTCACTCTAGGGACAACTTCCAAAGAGGGTATCAACGAAGAAAATTCCATAGCATTAGAAGTTAAGGATGGAATACAATTCTTGAGGGTGGATATGACTGAAGCACGATCGACAGCCGCTAGCTCACAAAGGTGAACAACTTCTAGATCTGCTTTAACTGTAACCACCCAATTGTTTGTGATGAATTTTAAGGAACAGTGTAAAGTAGATGTTATAGCACCCATAGCATGAATCCAGGGTCTCCCTAAGAGAAGATTGTAAGGTAAAGGGCCAGACATTACATAAACCAAGGTAGGTAAGGTAACGAGACCCAGCTGAAAAGGTAGTATTATTGTACCTAGAGCTTTATGGCTAGCGTTATCAAACCTACAAATATACAAGGAAGAAGCCACTAAAGAAAATAAATCATCTTTAATTTTAGGTAATAGGTCGATACCGCAAGCATTGAGAGCTAAACCAATGTCAACGAGAGTACGCCTAATACTGATATTATTAACATTAATTATAATCATTAAGGGATCCACTTGCTTTTGCACATCCGAAGGCAGGAGTTCTTGTGGGTGGAATGTGATATTGGGAAAAACCGCCCGAATATGAGCAAACAACGCATTAACATCTGTAGGCCTAGCGGAGGCAAGCAAGAGAATCTTTTGCAAGGCTTCCTGAAGCATCTCCTAATAAACCAAAGCAGTTTGAAGCGAATCCCAAAGTGATATCTTAGCCAGAGTAATACAAAGTTGCTCAACAAGATCATAATCACCTAGTGCTTTGATCATAGGCTTAGGCGTTGAACGAAGGCTTGGTTGAGAAGGTGGTAAAAGTTGATGTGTTTTTTATGCACTTCTCAACATAGGTAATGCATACATGCATCACCTCTCTTGAAAGACAATATTCCACAATCATATTGCAGAACACTATCCCAAGGTCTCTAATGTCAAGTCTTGACTGTGCTTGGAATATCTCAGTTGATTTATGTGATTTGTTGGAATCACAAGGTGGACTTACGGATGAGTTACAAAGTGTGGGAAGTTGGGTCTTGAAATGGAGTTCTTGAGATGGGGAAGTTACTGTGCAATTGTTGCAAGTTCAATCAGCAGTCTTGAACTCCTATTTCAACTTTAGATTTGGCTTTGCAATCTGCAATGAACCTTAGCATAGGTCACTCTTAAAAAAAGGAAAAAGGGCAGGGAAGAGAAGAGGTTCCTTGATTTGAAACTATGAATGAATAGTGACCATGGAGGATGCTACAATAGACAAACTCCCTAAACTGGGTTTTGCTTGGCCAAGAGGATTCTACAGTTACACAAAACCAGTGCAATCTTCTAAAGACTACAGATTTTCAGATTACACACACACATCATGCACATGCAATCAAACTAAGTTGCAGCAATAAAGCAAGGAAGCTCAGACTAGCTTTGCAAAGTGACTCATCATCAATGAACCACAAAAAGCATGAGCTAGAAATTCATGAAATACTAAAACAACAATCACCATCACCACTTCCATTCAAGAAACTAACAACTAAACTAAAAGAGAAGTAAAACCATGCACACATAATGAGAAAACTCAAAGGAAACACCCATAGATCATGCAATGTTGCTTTCTATTGTTGTAAAATGTATTTACACCAGTTTTCCAACCATTTACAAATGAGGGGGAGACCCCTATTTATAGTTTTCCAAAGCCCAAATGAATGGCTAGGATTGAGTTACATTGTGTGGCTTAGATTCGATTACATTAGGACTTCACCTACCCCACAATATTCAACAATTTAAAATATAGCTTTTGTCTTTTAGTGCCCAGGAGTTGTAGCAGTTTTGTCCTCTTGCTGATTTCCCTTTTACTCTAGTTAAAACTGCCTGAAAGCTGCCTTCTTCCCCTAATGGATTTGAAACATTTCTCATCCAATCGAGTGCATCCCATTTGCATATTTATATCATTGTTAAATGGATCAAATGATTTGATGAGACAACTTTTGACGAATTGTGATCGTTTGTTTGGAGGGAGAAAACAACCGCTCCCTCCCACCACCTTCAAGGCCACCCTTTGTGGTTTGTTACTGACTTCCTTGACATAGGCCTGCTTCTAATGCTAGCTCTGTTGATGGGTGCTAAGGGGAGAGGCGAGTATAAAATGAATGGTGAAAGGAGCAATGTGCTTTTCCTTGTTCAACATTCTCAATGGGTCTCCCCAATGAACCTGTGGTAGGCTTCTTAAATCCTGCATACATGAAAAGCCGTAAGTGCCTTCATACAAAAATCAAGGCAAACATTAGTCAAATCCTACAAACTCCTTGTTAGATCCATCCATGCATCATCAAAAGATCATAATATTCATATTTGGAGCTCATTTGGACCATAAACATAAGTGTGGGCTCAGGGGAGTGGGCACCACAAGGTGGGAGGACGACGAATGGCAGGTGATGGACGGTGAGAAAATGGTGGATGAAAGGCGGATGGCAGATAGAAGATGATAGATGGAAGGCGAAAGGCAGATGGCGGACCAGAAGGAAAGTTCTTGGACGACCACGAAGGGATGGTGGCCCGGAAGGAAAGTTCCTAGACGGCCACAGAGGGATGGTGGCCTAGAAGGGAAGTTCCTGGATGACCATAGAGGGACGATAGCCCAGAAGGGAAGTTCCCAGATGGCCACAAAGGGATGGCAGCCCGAAAGGAAAGTTCCTAGATAGCCACAAAGGGATGGTGGCCTAGAAGGAAAGTTCCTAAATGGCCACGGAGGGACGGCGACCTAGAAGGAAAGTTCTCGAACGGCCACAGAGGGATGGTGGCCTAGAAGGGAAGTTCCTGGACGACCATGGAGAGACGACAACCCAAAAGGGAAGTTCCCAGATAGCCACAGAGGGATGGCGGCCCAGAAGGGAAGTTCTCGGACAGCCACAGAGGGACGGCGACCCAGAAGGAAAGTTCCTGGATGGCCACGGAGGGATGGCAGCCAAGAAGGAAAGTTATCAAATGGCCACGAAGGAACAGAGGCCTAGAAGGAAATTTCTTGGATGGCCACAAAGGGACAGCAGCCCAAAAGGAAAGTTCTGTGATGTCCACGAAGGGATGGCGACCTAGAAGGGAAGTTCCTGGATGGCCACGGAGGGACAGTGGCCCAGAAGGAAAGTTCCCGGACGACCATGGAGGGATGGCAGCCCTAAAGGAAAGTTCCTAGATAGCCACAGAGGTATGGCGGCTCAGTAGGAAAGTTCCCAGATGGCCATGGAGGGACGGTGGTTCGGAAGGAAAGTTTTGTGATGTCCATAGAGGGATAGCAAGCTAGAAGGAAAGTTCCTGGATGGCCATGGAGGGATGGCGGCCTGGAAGGAAAGTTCCCAGACAGTCACGTAGGGATGGCAGCATAGAAGGGAAGTTTTTGCAATGTCTAAACACATAGGAAATTTGATGCAAACCCCTTTAAGCATGTGAAGTCACTCACTTTATGGGCCCTAGATGATGAAAACTTGAAGTTTGAACCCATTCTGGAAATGCGGAGATTTGTAAGGGGGAATTTAGAGGGTCACAGACCTTTTGAAATGGAAATGAGCACACGACGGCCCAGAAGGGAAGTTCTCGAACAACCACGGAGGGATGGCAGCCTGGAAGGGAAGTTCCCAAACCTCACAAAACTTAGTAAATTTGAGATTTTTCAATTTTAGCGCATGGGAAAAGGGGTAGAAAGAGTGCCAAGACATACTTCCTCAAGATTTGACTTATTTGGAAAAATGTGGAAGTTTTGAAGGGGGAAGCCAGAGGGTCACCACCCTTTTGAAATGGCAATGAGTACACGGCGGCCCGGAAGGGAAGTTCTGGATGGCCACAGAGGGATGGCAACCTGGAAGGGAAGTTTCAGATGACCACAAAGGGATGATGGCCCAGAAGGAACTTCCCGCAACTCCCAAAACTTAATGAAACTTTGGCAGTTCACTTAGGCACCACAAAAAAATCCCAAATCCATAGGCAACTTGTCCCTAAAGTCAAAAATGAAGGAAAAAGTGAATCAAACGAGTAGGGACCAAGTCAGCATGAACAAGGAAAAAGGTGGGAAAAAGGAAGGGGGACTTTGCTTCTCCCCAAATTTGAATGCCCTAAGTAAAATGAAGGGCATGGAGCAACGTTTATGGGCCAATTTCCACTAATGGCGTGCATTGATCTTTGTATGGCGGACCTAGGTTATGTGAGATGTGGAATCTCTCGCTCATTTGGATGCTTGGTCAAGGCTCGAATGGAGAAACTAAGTGCAGATCCTGCCATGTGAGCAGAAGTTGGGTGTTAGTCGCTACTCAGCGTCAAAACATGAGTGGTGACCCTCATGAGGCGATCCACAGTTGCAGGTCCGTGAGGCCGGAAGGATGTCGGGGCAACAGGTGAAGGGAAACTCGCAGGGGCATTTCCGCGAAAGAAAAAGACCTAGTGAAAATTAGGTAGGTGAATTTGATTGTTTGAAGGCACATGACCAATTTGGGCTCTAGGAAAGGGGCACGCAAAATGAGATAGGAGCAAAGTAGCCCATCAGAAGAGAAAAGAGGGGGTCCTTGCCTACGGCGGGGCATGTGTGCAAAACATGCACAACAAATGGCGACTCACTAGGGAAATGCTCCGGAGCATTTCGATGACAAACTGGAATCACGAACCTAGAATCTTTGGTTCCGATCTTCACACTAGGGAAAACAAACTTGACGTTTGACCAAAGGATCAAAACCACTAATTAATCCAACATTCAGTATGCTAAAAATCCAAGTGTGTGTAGTTGTGTTAATTCCCATCCTTAAGTCGTTGCAAGAACCTAAGCTATGTCCAGTCAAGCTATGTAATTTATTCTTACTCCAAAAGCATCCAAGACATTGCCTCGCTGCCAATTAGGCATCCATAGCCCCGACGAGGTTGTCACTGTGATTCTCCTGAACATTGCTCTATTGCCATCCAGGCATCCATAGCCCCGGTAGAGTTGTTCCTTTTCTTTCTTTTGTTTCTTTTGTTTCTTTTCTTTTTATTTTTTCTTTTCTTTTGTTTCTTTTGTTTCTTGTTTTCCTTTTCTTTCTTTTGTTTCTTTTCTTTTTATTTTTTCTTTTCAATTCCTTTCATTTCAACCCGCAAGCAGTGAAACTCTCACTCAAGGCTGAGAATCACAGTGGCGCTAGAGCAGAATTTTAGATCTTTCACTTAACTACACTTCATGAAGGACCGATGGCGACCGTTGGATTCTTAAAATGTGTGAGAGGTATAAGATTTCAAAATACACTAGGAACGAGACCAACCAACAGCCTATCCTCTTCGAATCAAACACTCAAATCACTTGACACTAATAGAAGATCCTCACCGTCCACTCTGAAAACTTGATTAGAGTTTGACAAAGAAATACATAAAATAGCCCTAGGTACTTAAAATGGTTGTTTTGTGCAAAAATATGCCCAACTAAAAGCAGAGGAACCCTGAGCAAAGCAACAACAAAACATCAACAAAACTAACCAAAGCAAGACAACAAAAGCAAACAACAAAGAAACTACTCTAAAGAAAACAACCTACAATAGACCAACCTAACCTAAGGAAACCAGGAAAGTGGAGTATTTACAGGAAACCTACACTACTCAAAACGGGCTATGTACAAAGATATTTAGAAGGCACTATGTTCAGGCAAGGAAAACCAACACTCATGCCCATTGGATTTCGTAATGCATGCACAAGTAATAAGGCAGTCGTTATAGTTCTAAGCCATGCAGATTTATCTTTATATTCAGAAAAAGGAAATTTAGCACTACAGAATTAAAATTCAATCACATAGTTCTGAAAAATCGGTAGTTGAGGAGGTTCGTCAAACCCATGGTTGATCCATAAGCAAGTTTTCCTTCCCTCACTACCATAATCAAAATGATAAGTGCAACTATGAAAATTAACAGGAGGAGGGAAGGATAGAACCTGGATGTCATTGTCTAATTGTGGCAGTGTTTGACAGTAGAGAGTGAGCACTGCATCGTCGATAGGTGCATTGGAAGCTTCGGATGGAGGCATCAGGTGGTGTGGCACTTCAAACTTTAGGCTTGCATAAGGCTAGGAGAATGGGGTAGCAGGCACCTCTTCCAATCATCGTGTGGGATCGACACTCCCTATCAGTTGTTCCTCGAGGAGATAGACTTCATCTCGTTGATCTTTAACAAATTTGGTGTCCACTTGATTGTTGTCTTCAAGGGGCAGCACGTTTTCCCATCTCTTTCCCTAAGTATTAACCTCATTTTTATGATGTTCAATGTCATGGGACAATGACATGCACAAATCTATCCTATTGCAGCTCTTTGGATATGAAGAAGGATCAACAATGATCATGGCAGAAGGACTTCTAGTTGTGTCTTGTAATCGTTTGGGTGCCTCATCTCTATTGGCGACTATCTTAGCACCTCCACCTTTTTCTTCTTCTCTTTGTTGTTCATGCATCTCCTCTTGACATTCACTCATTTCCTCTCGCTCACTGTCATTGTAGATGGAGAAGGAGCTCCTCTCCCAATCCGAAAACTCTAGTGCATCGTTGTTTGGAGATTCAAGTAGTATGTCCTCATTGTTGCTAACCTCTGGGAAGCACTCTTCCTCCATGATGGTATACCTCCACAGTACAACTCCTAATGGAAAGAAGTCATCAATTGATGACACCTCATCTAGGGGACCAAAATCAACTACACAATTTCCTTCTAAGGACTTTCCATAAAGCATATCATCCATGGTGTGCAAATGTTCTTTAAGAGGAAGAAATTCTTGATGACTGGTGGACAACATCCCTGTTTGATCTACTTCATCACTTGGAGGCTCGAGACTATATTGTTGTCCTTCTTCTATTGTTGTCCCAACATCCTCTTGAGGCCCACCTTCAGCTGAGTTGTCACTTGGCTCTGGCTCTTGATTCTCACGTTCAACACTTGAAGCAATGGTAGGAAGTGGCGTACTTGGTTGCCTCACTTGTTCTCTAACTTGTTTGATAGCTTCCTGGCATAGCTCGCATGCAAACTCAGAGTGCAATGAACCGTGGAGCCTACACCAGTTTGGGAGTAATAGCACCCCTAGATCTAATTGATATTTTATCTCTGACCAATCCTTTGCTAATCTAGAGATGAGTTGGTCATATCTTTCTGCTACTGGGTCCTCATCGTCACTTGAAAAGGAAGCTTGATGGTAGACAACTGTGGCGAGTGGTTGTTCCCCCTCCTCCAAACTTTCATTTTCAGATTCTCGATCACTATCATTGATGAAGGAGAGGTCTTCCAATCTGATTTCACTTATGCTTTCACCATCTCCTTCTATTGCCCCAAGGCTTTCAGCCTCCTCTTTTTCCTATTCTTCAACATCTTTGCTGGTTGTCCCAACATGTGCTACTGCAGACTTTGTTGGTTCATCCTTGACTACCAAAATTTCTTCTTCTTGAGTGGAGGGCTGCCTTTTGTTGATGGAGAAAGGGCCTTCTAACTTCTTTTCGATTGAACTTTCATCAAAGCTTTTTGTTGTCCTATAGAAATTTGCTTCTTCCTTTTCATTTTTAGCTTTGATGTTTGTTGTTAGAGCACTAGTTTGTGTTGAATCCCTTGGTTCCTCTATGATATGTTGTCCCCCAGATGTTGACAGCTCTTTGGCCTCATGGGATAACTCGTCCTCATCGAAAGTTGGTTGCTCCAACTCGTTCAAACAACCTCGGGTTTGAGTGATAATGTTCATGCATGATGAGCAAGTGAATTCGAAGTGAGGTGCGTTGTGAAATATGCACCAAGTAGACATTAGCACCTCCTCCAATCTTGGTCCATCTTTGTTTCCCAAAAATTCTTGAATCAGCCCCTCAAATGCCTTAGCTTACATGGTTGTCAACTCTTCCTCTGGGTCTACAGGAGCTAAAGGTTGATATATTTCCCAAAATGGAATTTCTCCTTGCAAGACTCTTTCAATTCTGCTCAAGAAAGTTAGACACCCCAATTCGTTGTGCCTGCACATACCATGGATTCTACACTTGTCTTCCACTGCAAATTGCTGCAATGGTTTCCTCAATCTTCTATTCAAATCTACATGTAGCTGAGTGATGTTGATTTGCAATTGCTGCTCCATCTCAGCTCAACTCTTGTTTTCCTTCAGAATTTTCTAATTTTAAAATTCCAGCATATAAAGAGATCTTCCTATCTCAAATTTCTTCTTGAAGGTTCTCTTTTCAACTTCCAACTTTCAACTTTGTAGCCTCAACATGCCATGCCCTCCTTCTAGCGCCAGTTCTGGTGATGTATTTTTTATGCACTTCTCAACACAGGTAATGCATAGGTGCATCACCTCTCTTGAAAGACAATCTTCCACAATCAAATTGCATAACACTATCCCAAGGTCTCTAATGTCAAGTCTTGAAAGTGCTTGGAATATCTCAGTTGATTTATGTGAATTTTTGGGATCACAAGGAGGACTTACGGATGAGTTACAAAGCATGGGAAGTTGGGTCTTGAAATGGAGTTCCTAAGATGGGGAAGTTAGTGTGCAATTGCTGCAGGTTCAATCAATAGCCTTTAACTCCTATTTCAACTTTAGATTTGGCTTTACAATGTGCAATGAACCTTAGTATAAGTCACTTATTAAAAAAAATGAAAAAGGGTAGGGAAGAGAAGAGGTTCTTGGATCTGAAACTACAAATGAACAGTGATCATGGAGGCTGCTACAGTAGACAAACTCCCTAAGTTGAAATAGTGCAATCTTCCAAAGACTGTAGATTTTTAGATTACACACACACATCATGCACATGCAATCGAACTAAGTTGCATCAATAAAGCAAGGAAGCTCATACTAGATTTGCAAAGTGTCTCATCATCAATGAACCACAAGAGGCATGAGCTGAAAATTCATCAAATATTGAAACAACAATCAACATCACCACTTCCATTCAAGAAACTAACAACAAAACTAAAAGAGAAGTAAAACCATGCACACATAATGAGCAAACTCAAAAGAAACACCCATAGATTATGCAATGCTACTTTCTATTGTTTCAAAATGTATTTACACTAGTTTTCCAACCATTTACAAATGAGGGGGAGACCCCTATTTATAGTTTTCCAAAGCCAAAATGAATGGCTAGGATTGAGTTACATTGTGTGGCTCAGATTCGATTACATTAGGGCTTCACCTACCCCACAATATTCAGCAATTTAAAATACAACTTTTTTCTTTTCCCTATTTTGTCTTTTAGTGCCCAGGTGTTGTAGCAGTTTTGTCCTCTTGTTGATTTCCCTTTTACTCTAGTTGAAACTGCCTGAAAGCTACCTTCTTCCCCTGATCAATTCAAAACATTTCTTAGCCAATCGAGTGCATCCCATTTGTAGATTTGTATTGTTGTTAAATGGATCAAATGATCTAATGAGATAGCTTTTGATAGATTGTGATCATTTGTTTGGAGGGAGAAAATAGCCACTCCCTCCCACCACCTTCAAGGCCAACCTTTGTGGTTTGTTACTGACTTCCTTGACATAGGCCAGCTTCTAATGCCAGCTCTATTGATGGGTGCTAAGGGGAGAGGTGAGCATAAAATGAATGGTGAAAGGAGCAATGTGCTTTTCCTTGTTCAACTTTCTTAATGGGTCTCCCCGATGGACCCGCTGTAGGCTTCTTGAATCCAACATACATGAAGCGCCATAAGTTCCTTCATACAAAAATCAAGGCAAACATTAGTCAAATCCTACAAACTCCTTAGATCCATCCATGCATCATCACAAGATCATAATATTCATATTTGGAGCTCATTTGGACCATAAACATAAATGCGTGCTCAGGGGTGCAGACGCCATAGGGCGGAAGGATGATGAATGGTGGGCAATGGATGGCAGGTGAATGGCAGACGAAAGGAAAACAACGGATGGCGGACGACAGATGGAAGGCAGATGACAAATGGAAAAAAAAAGGAAAACGGCCACAGAGGGATGGCTGCTTGGAAGGAAAGTTCCTGGATGGCCACAGAGCGACGACAACCTGGAAGGGAAGTTCCTAGATGGCCACGGATGGACGGTGACCTGGAAGGGAAGTTCTCAGATGGCCATGGAGGGATGATGGCCTAGAAGGGAAGTTCTCGAATACCCACAGAGGGATGGCAGCCCGGAAGGAAAGTTCTTGGACGGCCACGGAGGGATGGCGGCCTAGAAGGAAAGTTCTCGAATAGCCACAAAGGGATGGCGGCCCGGAAGGGAAGTTTTCGGACGGCCACAGAGGGATAGCGACCCATAAGGAAAGTTCTTGGATGGCCACGAAGGGAAGGCGGCTCAGAAGGAAAGTTCTCGGACGGCCACAAAGGGATGGCGACCTAGAAGGAAAGTTCTCAGATGGCCACGAAGGGATGGCGGCCTGAAAGGAAAGTTTTGCGATGTCCACAAAGGGACGACAACCCAGAAGGGAAGTTCCTGAACGGCCACAGAGGGATGACGACATACAAGGAAAGTTCTCTAATGTCCATGGAGGGATGGCAGCCTGGAAGGAAAGTTCCCAAACAGCCACGAAGGGATGGCGGCCCTGAAGGAAAGTTCTTGGATGGCCACGGAGGGACGACAACCCAAAAGGAAAGTTTTGCGATGTCCATGGAGGGATGGCAACCAGGAAGGAAAGTTCCTAAACGATCACACAGGGAAAATGGCCTGAAAGGAAAGTTCCCAGATGGCCATGGAGGGATGGCGGTCCAGAAGGGAAGTTTCCACAATGTCTAAACACATAGGAAATTTGATGCAAACCCCTTTAGGCATGTGAAGTCAGTCACTTTATGGACCCTAGATGATGAAAACTTGAAGTTTGCACCCATTCCGGAAATGCAAAGATTTGTAAGGGGGAAGCCAAAGGGTCACCACCCTTTTGAAATGACAATGAGCACACAGTGGCCTAGAAGGGAAGTTCCAAACGGCCACAAAGGGATGGCAGCCCGGAAGGGAAGTTCTAGACGGCCACAGAGGGACGACGGCCTGGAAGGAAATTTCTGCAACTCCCAAAACTTAATGAAACTTTGGAAGTTCACTTAGGAACCACAAAAACATCCCAAATCCATAGGAAACTTATCCCCAAAGTCAAAAATGAAAGAAAAAGTGAATCAAGCGAGCAGGGAACCAAGTCAGCGGGAACAAGGAAAAAGGTGGAAAAAAGGAAGGGGGACTTTGCTTCTCCCTAGATTTGAATGCCCCATGTAAAATGAAGGGAATGGAGCAACGTTTATGGGCCAATTGCCACTAATGGCATGCATTGATTTCTTTGTATGGCAGACCTAGGTTAGGTGAGATGTGGAATCTCTCGCTCGTTTGGATGCTTAGTCAAGGCTCAAATGGAAAAACTAAGCGCAGATCCTGCCATGCGGGTGGAAGTTGGGCATTAGTTGCTACTCAGTGGCAAAACATGAGCGACAACCCGCATGAGGTGATCCACAGCTACAGGTCCATGAGGCTTGAAGGATGTTGGGGCAATGGGTGAAGGGAAACCCACAGAGGCATTTCTGTGAAAGCAAAAGACCTAGTGAAAATTAGGTAGGTGAATTTGATTGCTTGAAGGCACATGACCAACTTGGGCTCCAAGAAAGGGGCACGCAAAATGAGACGGGAGCAAAGCAACCCGTTGGGAGTGAAAAGAGGGGGTCCTTTCCTACGGTGGGGCATGTGTGCAAAACATGCACAACAGTAAAGAAGTAGGAACTTGAGTGGGTTTAGATGTAGGAACAAAGGGTTGTTGATCCAAATTTTGTTTCTTTCTTCTTGTATTATATGTGTGCCCAACAACATTATATGAAGTGGAGTCTGCATCTTTCACGAACCTTGAGTATAGGTCTGATGAATTACTATGAAATGAGATCACATAGATAGAATAATCTTCCCTAGAAGAGGAGTCAATCAGGGTCACATAAACGACGGGTTTGTTAGGGATCGAAGGAGCCATACAGACCACAACTACATTTAATGACTCTTTGGTTGGTAGAGTGGAAGCTTGCTCGGGAGATTTACAGATAGGGGAAGGTGCTTCTAAGAAGTCATCTAGAGTTTCATTCAGCATATCAAAATCTTCCTTAGATAAGGTATTATCGTAAACGTGAAAACATTGTAAAAATAGATATGACATCTTCACATCAGGTTCACCAAAATGTGAGATAAGATGGATTCGCTACATATGGGTCTCTTCATTCTCAAGAGATCACCAAGGAACGAACTTCCCTTATCCACCTCAACATGAAGAAATTGTGAAGGAGATGGGTATATGTTAATTTTTACAGGGAACTACTTTATAATCTGAGAGAGTGATACTTCTAGATTCTTGGCCAAAGGACAGAAGCACGGATTCATGACATCAGTGTGACACACTTTCATCCAAAGGGCGCACTGGCATCCTAGGAAATAGAAAGCCCAAGATCTCAAATGAGCAGGACAAGGTTTTGCTTACTGGCTCAGGTCAGAGATATATTGAACGAGATAACTAGATAGAAAGCAGAAACTTAGGACAAAATACAAGGATAACTTGGAGAAAACTTACCTTCAATTGGGCGTTTGAGTCTTCACTCCAAGTTCCACTCTGCAACCTACACATAGAAGAATGAGGGGAAAAGGTTGGGGCTATATAGGGGCCTGCCTTAGTTAGAACCCTATTTTGGTGTTCCCACCTCCACAAACAACCAAGTTGGAAAGGAGTGTAAATGAAGTAAACAAAGCGTGTGGTGAAAGAAAAACCCGCTTCAAGAGTAGAACCCACACCATGAAGTATCAAATGAACAAGTAGGAGAGAAGAGTAAGAGAGAGCATTACCCACGGACCTAGACTCTCTCCAAAGCACACAGACAAACCATTGAGTGCTTGCTTGAGAGTTGCAGTTGTTGGAAGGACCTTTGTCCAACACAACTTCACTTGTGAGAGTGTTGCTATCAAGAATGAAGAGAACTCAAGAATGAAAGTGTAGAGAGAGAACTTCACTGAATGGCCTAAACCCCCAAATGAGAGACAAGGAGCAATTTTTGTTGCATGGAAGGGTGGCAAAGAGTCGTTACATCTAAATTCTAACTACTAGGGAACATGTCGTGAGACTCAAGATTCCCCATTTCAAACTTGGAAAATTGCTAAGACACTAGCACACTGGGCAAACGTCTGTGCACCGTGCAAGCATCTAAGCCCTAGATTTTCAGGAAACATGTTGCCAGGCTTTCGTTGTTCTGCCACTAGTCTACATGGAGCCAAAATTGTGAGATTCTGACTCATGGGATTTTTTTCATTAAAGCTCCAAGGTGTCATAAGTGCTAGTCAAAAGTGCAAAAATGTGGAATTGCCCCTAGGTGCAATTCTGCAACATTACACTGACTATGAAAATTTGACATTTTTACTCATATAAAAGTTGGAAAATGGAGTGAATAGATGATTTTGTAACATACCACCGCTTAGGTCTGCAAGAAAAATAAAAGAATGAAGTCTCCAGGTATATTTTAATACCTCAAAATCCTAGAAAACTACTACATATACCAGAACAACAGCTTAAAACTTGAAAAAACTTCTCCAAAAAAATGTTTCAGAGTCCTATCAGACGTGCAAAAAATTGTTGTCAATCAGGATTGCACCCTAGCCAAGTTAAACTTAACTATCCTATTGAAACATGGAAACACTCTCAGGTTGTGGGTGACCTGTAGCAAGAAAAAATCTCTAGAAGGGTTGGTTCCCCTAGCAAATCACCTAAACTACAAAATTTTCTAAGGAAAGGGTTAGAAGGAAAATTGAAAATAAAATCCTAAAACCTAAGGATGATTCACCATACTTTTAAAATGATTTTGATGGTTTCTACTCACAAACAATTCCTCAAAACTTTAACCCTCACAATCTTACTTGAAACATACAACTCAATATTAATTTGTATGAAGCCTCAAACTGAACACAATCACATAACCTGAATTATATGAAATTTTGTACACAAACTTACAATAACAAGACATAAAAGGATTCTGTATTTCGAATCACAATGACATCATATTGATTCTTCAAATATGAGACAAAATATGAGAAGGAAACCTCTGATGTTTATTGAAACTGAAGGAGTATGCAAGATCAAAATCTGAGTATAAAAGTGTTTAAAAAAATCTCTACAAAATGAACAAGAGAGGAAGAAACAATATTTTTAACTGAGAAAAATTGAGGATTCGGTATTTCGAATCACAATGACATCATATTGATTCTTCAAATATGAGACAAAATATGAGAAGGAAACCTCTTATGTTTATTGAAACTGAAGGAGTATGCAAGATCAAAATCTGAGTATAAAAGTGTTTAAAAAAATCTCTACAAAATGAACAAGAGAGGAAGAAACAATATTTTTAACTGAGAAAAATTCATTTTTTCTCCAACTTATACCTCCAAAGTGTCTCCAATAGTGAGAATAGAAAAAACTAGTTGAATTTCATCTTAGAGTAGTAACTTCAATATCATTTTCGAGCTCCAAAGAAAAGCCTCAAAATCAGTTCCCAAACTACCTCCAAACTGGATGAGAATGATGGAAACTTTTTATCTCCAGTAGGTAGATCCAAAAAACTCACAAAATCAGGCTCAAACTGACTAGAAACTGAAAATAGGAGGTCTAGTTTGCCCAGTTTTTTCCCATTTCGCCCAAGTGAAATGAAACTCAAAAATAATTTTTTTAAGAGACTAAGTGCATTTTTAAAATAACAAACATTTAGGCAATTTATAGGAATATTGCCTTAATGATGTTTTACATCATTTATAGATAGAATTTACAAAATAAAAGGCTTGACCCATACTTGATTTGATTTTTCCACAAAGTCAGGGTAAAACATAACTTTTGATAAGGTTTACATGATTTTGATTTTTTTTAAAAATCAATAAAACAAGTCATGAAGGCACATGATTTTTTCTCCAAAGTTATCATAATAAACTTAAGGCACAACTATATAATTTTCTAAAAAAAAAAAAAAAATTAAAGGTCATGACAAAAGGGTCGACCTTAGAAAAGAGGGACCAAGGGCATTAGTTGATTATGATGTTTTTAAAAAGCAATGTAAAAAATATGCTAAGGTCGAATCTAGGGAAAAATGAGAACCCTAAAATAAAATCATTCAACCCCTAAATTTTTGCATTATTTGTGTTTCAATTTTATGAGGAAAACCCTCTACACCAGCACCACCATGGATGGTTTTTGATGGAGCCTTCATGGAAGTCTTCAGGTAGATTTGGGAAGTATTTTCCATACAAGAAATTGACAGTAATTTGGGTAAGTTCGAAAACTTGCATTCTTTCTTGTTTTCAGTCGATGGGATATTCAACTCGACTCGATAGTATGCAAAACGATGAATGTTTGTCTTAGATTTTTCCATGCAAAAACCACTGTGAACACCTTCAAATTCCTTTTCTCAGTTCTTCATGAAAAAGAATGAAGTTATTTGTTTTTCACAGGTCTCTTTCTTTATATATATAAGCATTATTTCTGCAAAATGCAAAGGATCCTTGTGTTTTAGTGGCCGCGACCTCTTTTAATTTTTTCAAAATGAAAACTCCCTCCATTCTATGGCCACGAGCTTGGCCTATTTTTTGGCTCTCTTTCTTATTTTCTGCATTCCTCTCCTATTTGCAAAATGTTCGAGGGTTTTGCTCCTTCACTTCATTCATGGTTTTTTCTTAAAAACTAAAGAAAATTTCCCTCAATGTTCTATTGAACAAAACTCCAATGTAGTCCATGACCAAAACCATTGAATATGAGTGTTTTTTGTATGTTACTCTTTATTATGCAAAGATGAGACAATGTTTTTCCCTTTAGAAGAAACCCGTGACCTCTACATTTTGGTTTGCAGATGCATGGTTCCACAACCCTCTATCTTCCTTTCATTTCATTTAGGCTTCACAAATCATGGGTGTGCATTTCTATACCTCCCAAACCCTTATCACAAAATATTTTCATTTTATTTTTGTATACTTCATCATACCCAACCTTTCATAGGTCTGCATCCACTGTTCTGAATTGCTATTCTTTTACAAATCCCTCACTCTACCTTCAAGAAAATGAAAAGAGGAAAAACTCTCACTTGACATCTGCTTTATCTTATCATGGCCTTCTAATGTATATAAAATACACACACAACCCACTTACTATTGTGATTTGCAATTTTGTAGTGATTCTTAATCTTTTTTTTATGTGATATCTTTGATAGGAGTTCTAAAAGGTTTATCAAGACTATAAACTTAAGCATCTTTATGGACCATTTTCCTACCACCAAGAATACATTTCTCTTATGCTTATGGCTATCAATGTGATTGCACTTTTCAACATGAGACTATCACCCTATCCTATTCACTGCCTTGTATCTCCCACCATGATGAAATTTGCTTCATTTTCCTATACATCTTGGCATGCCTCCAGAACTGTGCAGTACACCATCAAGCTGACTTTGTCTTCAATGTTTCATAAATGTTGTTCTGATGTTGCCATAGTTTTTGTCTTATTACTCTATGACATTTCTTTTGCAATGATGACTGCTTACTTCAACACTTCGTGAAAATGCACTTTTTTCTCCTTATATGCAAGCACCACTTGTAGATACCTTGATGAACATGTTATACGGTAGCAATCAACATGCAATCTTTGCTTGCAAAAAATAAATTTATTGATGAAAGATAGTGTATTTTCATTTATGTTCTTCATATTCACTGATCATTCAGATGATCCATTGCTTATTCATCATTTTCAATTCATTGCACCCCAAATTGACTTCCATGAATGATCAATGAGTCTGAGATCTTGCAATTATTTTATGATTTACTTCTTCAGTTGAGATGTTTCTTTTGAGCATTGTGAATGTGTTTCCTATCTCAATTCCATATTGAAACTAAGGGGCAACATGCTAGGCTCAACCCTTGTGGGATCCCATTTTTGTACCATATGCTATGATTTCAACAACATGATTTCTCCTATACCTGCATAGTGAACAAACATGTTAGATAAAAAATAGTGAAGCTCAATGCTCCTATGATATTTTACTTTTCCAAGCTCTCTTGCATACTTCTAATGTTTATTCAACTGATTCAGTACATCATAGGCAATATACTATATTTTTGTTGATAGCGCACATGGGAAGATTCATAACCGAAGCTCTAACGACGCTTTTCATCATGATGTAGGTTCTCTTAAGGTCGAGAGCAAGGAGGAGGAGCAGCAATGAAGACCAACTGAAGACTTTAAACATGCAATGATGACTATGTTTCTTCTTATATGCTTCATTTTCTTCCTTATCTTCAGATGCATAGTATATTCTTTATGATGTGTTGGTTCATCTATTCCCATGGCTTGTGTGGGACAATTGATTACTCCTTTCTTTCCAATGAATATGAAAAAATAATTCTTTGCAATCTTGTACAATTTTGTATATATCTCTTTTGCAAAATGTATGCAACATTGTAAAATGAATAAATCATTACAAAACTAAATGAAAGCAATATTCTTTTATCTCACATAGTATCTTTGTACTGCAAATCATTAAATGGAAAACTTAATGCTTTATTTTGTTATAACACATTGCACAATAAAAAATGAACTCTTTTCTTTTAAACTTCAATATATGCAATGGTTAAGCAAAGAAAAAATTTGTTAAAATCTTTTCACGTTTAATATAATGAAACTACTCTAGCTCTACCAATTTGAGTTGTAGGTAAAAAATTGGCAATAGTCTCCTCTTAGGGAACATCATTCCTAGTGTCTCCAAGAGAGGACAAGTCAAATAATAAATGATTCGTAACTTAGGGAATGCAACACGTAGCATCACCACTAAGAAGAAAGTTGTATGCCAAGAAATATCATGCTCTCAGAGGAAATCAAACACAATGACACCACCAAGAAAAGGGCACATCACAAGAAGAAATAATATCACAAATGAAACATGAGTGTCGATAATAATACCAATCTATGCCCCCATTTTAAAGGAATTGCTACACCATTGTTGTGAGCAATTGATTTAAAGTAGCAAATAATTAATGCTAATAATAAAGAAGACATGAGAGCTTACTTGAAAATCCCTATGCCAAGTCATATGTTTCTAAATGAAGTTGTATCATGAAAAGGGGTTTCCCCCAAAATTAAATCCCAAAACACATAAGGAATCCACGGATTCGGGGTCAGTATATCTTTGCTACAATGTTGTTATAGAGCTCGGAAATTACATCATTCCCTAAATACTTGTAGAACATGAAGAATGGAACATAAAGAGCGAAAACAAAGAAAAACCTTTTGGGTCAACATGGAAGAGACCTAAATGTATTGGTGCCTTGCATTATCCCCAAAAGGAAAACACAAGACAAGCGAAAAGATAAATGTTTACGACATATAGGAGAATATAGGTACAAATAGAGGAATTCACATGAAGATCTAGATACATCAAATAGAAGAGTAGAGGGGATCACATTATGCACATGCAATCACACAAAGAACATGAAAAAGAGAACAAAGAAAAAAAAAGACTAGTAAGGCACATGTGAGTTAACCTATAGTAATTTATTTGCATCCCAATCTTGTTCAATATATACGGAAGGTGGAAAACTAGCGAAAGGGAAATCATCAAGTTTTGAACTAAGACAAGCACCAAATTCAACACTCTTATTAGGAGGATCATCGTTGAAGCTCATGGAAGATGAAAACATTAAATTTAGCTTATTATGCACTTCCTCATCAATCTTTACAATTTCATTAAATTTAGGTCTAATGGTAATATCCATAGAAGTTTTCTTATGTTGCGGCAAGGGTGGAGAGGGATCATGCCTTGCTGGAGACAAGTTCTGATTTTATTTTATATGTTCTTTTATTCTTTTTATTGTAAAAAATGAGAAATTGCACAACGTCTATGCCTACATTCTCTAGCATTGTGATTTCTTTTCTTTCGATTTTCAAGGTGTGTTTGTGTAGGAGTGGGTTTATCAATCATAGGTTTCTTTTCTTCCCTTAAGGGAGGAATGGAAGGAAGCATGGGAGGTTGTCCAACCACTTTCTCTTTAGCTTTGTAAACTTGTCTGACTTTAGGAGGTACAACAGGATTTGTTTGATTATCTCATGGTCTCTTATAGGAAATAGGTGGAGAATTTATCATAGACTGATCTTGGATGCTAGTAAGGGATTTTGGTTCAATCATGGTATTGTCAAGGATAGGAGGCTCAATCATGGGTTCAGGCATATTGATAAGGGATAATTCTACTATGAGCTTTGCCTTAAACTTTTGATAGGATTTGAAAAAGAATTCCTCAAGAGATCTAATAGGTTCATTAGGCTCGAGCCAAAATAAATTCAATGAAAAGTTCCCATGGGAAGACATAGGATTAAATCCACTATGATGCACTATAAAGATCTCATTTCCAAATGGAAACTTTAAACATTTATGCACAACCGATTGGACGACATTCATGGAGTGAAGCCATGGATAGCCTAACTTCACATGAAATTGGGTTGACAACGGGATGATGGTGAATGAGACAATTAATTCTTTTGGTCCAACCTTTAGAGGGATATTTGTTGAGCTAATTGTAGGGAAAACAAAAGCATTATGCATTTTCATCCATTCTTTTAGTTTTTCATATGTATCTTGATAAAGCTCACACATTTAAATAGGAATTCTTTAGTGCTCACATTCTCTACATAGATGAGATCAATTAATATCCCATTATTAGGCTTGTCATTATTTCTTCCAGCTATGTAAAGAGGACCATCAAATGCATATTTAAGTATTTCTTGTTGTGATAAATCAATATCAAGCAGAATTTTAGTTAGACCCTTCTGAGGTTTAGCATCAATAAATGCAACCAAATCATCCATACGGTTGTTCTCATTGTCTTTCATGTTTTCATCATCTATATCAACATTCATCACATCATTCTTTGTTTCACAAGATTTGACAAAGGATATATTATGATTAAGCATAGGATTGGTAAATATTTACAAATTTTGATTAAAAGGAGCTATAGACTTATTCCCTTGATCATTAACACCTCCAATTAGGATGTGATTAGAATCGATGAGGTCTTGCACAAGATGTTTAAAACACTTACAATGTTTTGTATCATGTCCATTTTTGTCGATGGAAATGGAAATAAGCATTGGGTCTATAGTTGAGAGGTAAAGGCTTAGTAGGATCAGGAGCTCTAATAGGAGCTAAGGAAATTAAATTCTTCTCTAAGAGCTAGAACTTGGTATTATGAAGGGTATCAAGTAGAGGTGTAAACTGTTTGTTTCTATCCGCAAAAGCATATGGTTTTGTTGCTTTATAGTGGCCACTTGGGTGTCAACATTTTTATTTGATTGAGGGGGATTAAGTTGTAGGAATCCCATATTTTGTTTCTTTAAAGGTTGGTAGTTGGTTTGAGGTGCGGATTCAGACTTTTTAGGATGCTTAGAGGGAGTTTTTACTTCATGACTACTAATTGAATTTTGGTAATCGCGAAGGGATATACACAACTATGTGAAGGAGGGAAATCTTAACATCTCAAGCTTCATTTGGATCTTATCTTGAAAATTGGAAATAAATATTCTTTGAAGGTTGACATCAAGAATCTTAATGTTTACTTGTGAATAAAGCATTTAATATCATGCTATAAAATCAATGACTTTTTCATCAATCTTTTGTTTACATGTCATCAAATCAGCCAAGGTCATCTTATGACCCATGTGAATTTGGAAGTGGTTGTAATAGGAATCAATAAGTTCATTGAATGAACCAATTGAATTGTTGAGTAGGGAGAAAAACCACTCTGAAGCAGCATCTTTCAAGGATAGAGGGAAGAGTTTAGCCAAGATTTTATCTTCAAAAATGAATTCACTACATAAGGATGTGTAAGTGGAGATATGGCTAACAGGATCTCCATTCCCACCATATTTCTCAAACCTAGGAACCTCTATACCTTGTGGTATTTGTTTTCTCAATATCTCCAAGGATAATGGATTGGTTTTGATGTATTGTGAAGGTTGGCCATTATTGTTTTGATTTAGGGTGGTGATTTGTTGTTGGAGGGATGACACATTTTGCAAAAGTGTGTTAAGGATGGGATCATTGTTGGTATTATGAGATGGAGGTGAATAAGGTGGAGTGGTGTATGTATGTGGAGGGCAAGTGAACTATATATTTGTGAGGTGGGATGGTTGAGGAGATATGAGATTTGAATTCACATAGCTAGAAGAATTCCCAGTGGAAATACCAAAGGAAGTGAACTATATATTTGTGAAGGTTGGCCATTATTGTTTTGATTTAGGGTGGTGATTTGTTGTTGGAGGGATGACACGTTTTTCAAAAGTGTGTTAAGGATGGGATCATTGTTGGTATTATGAGATGGAGGTGAATAAGGTGGAGTGGTGTATGTATGTGGAGGGCAAGTGAACTATATATTTGTGAGGTGGGATGGTTGAGGAGATATGAGATTTGAATTCACATAGCTAGAAGAATTCCCAGTGGAAATACCAAAGGAAGTGATAACATTGATAGTAGGTTGAATGGTTGTGGTAACATGAGTTCTAGTGTATGTAGGAATAGAGGTAAGGGTTGTGGAAGGGGGAATTGAATTCCCACCTTGTCTTTGAGTATACTCCAAATATTGAGCATAACTAGTCAATGTAGGGACATTTGTATCAACAATATGAGCTAGACTTCACATAATCTCTATTCCACGTTTGTGTTCAAGAATTTTCCTCATATTATCTAAGGCAGGAATGACACTACTAACAATGTTTTTCAGTATTCACAAAGTTTTGAAATTTCTCTATTTCTTCATCTATCCTTCTTATGTTCTCTTGTGAGACATTAGCAACATCATGCACATTATTTTTCGGTAGGGAAGTCATTGGAAATGAGGTATGAAGACTATGATCCATAGAGGGTTGATTATCAACACTATTAGTGAAAGAGTTGGAGAGCCCAATATCCACAACGAATGGTGTATCACAAGATGACATGAGTCTCGAACTACGTCTCACAACAATATTGCTAATAGGAAACCAAGTTGTAAAGCTCATACAAGTTTCACAAACTTAATGTAAACCCAAAATGGAAAGAAGGTGAAATGCAATGAAGTAACCTAAAATGTAAAGTGTAATACAAATATGTAAATGCAATTTTCATATTCTAAACAAGATAATTTTTGGATTATGCTATGTAAAAACCTAAAAATGATGGTTTGTAAATGCAATTTTGAAATCACACAATGCACTAAATTTATCAAATGAAGCTAAATATGATTGATTTCACTTAACAAAAATTATGCAAACTAAAACAAAAATATGAAAAGAACAAAGTAGAAAGAAAAAACAAATGTTTTAATGCCTGAAAATTAAAGAAATGACCTTGATCAAGGACTCATTCACCCAGGGGTGAATGGGTCCTAGGTTAGGGTTTTTAAAAATGTTTTTGCAAATTTCTAAGTTGATTCTAGTGGTTTCCAAATTTTAATCTGAAACAATGAGTTATAATTTAATTTTTTTGTGAAATGAAGGTTGAATGCAAATGTAAAATATGAAAAAATGACAAACTAGGAGACCTAATTTGATGTGAAATTTTGATTCAATTTTCAAATACAAGTAAATGATGATGCAATGCTATGTAAATAATTTGCAAAATGACTAACTTTTTTGTATTTTTATATTTCAAGAGATGCAAAAATGCAATCCTAAAACCATGAATGAGATGCAATCTAATGCAAGTTAACTAGGTCTAAATAAATCTCAATTGAATGCAATAAAATGTAAATGAATGCAAGATGTAAATCTAGGGTTAAAATGGACTCCAAAATTAGAAAATTGCAATGATCAAACTCAGGTTCACCAAAATGGAACATATGAAAATAGGGTTTTTGTTCTTAAAATGTGGGGTGAGCCAAACATAGTAAGAAATGGACCTATTCTCCTTTATTTCATTAGGAAATGAGATCCACACAATGAAATGACTAATAACCTTGAGGTGAATCAAGTCAAAGTGTGAATCTAATTTCCTTTAATTGCAAGGACGAGGGTCTTGATTAAACAACACTTTGGGGAGCAAGATTAAAAAATAGAAAAATAACTCCAAAATGAAATATACAAAGTGCATCTAATAGATTAAGCTCAATAGTGATGGAACCAGAAATCATATTATAGATCAGAGAGAGGAAAGATGATGTGTACCTGTCACCAAAAGTGCTTTTCTAAAACTGACCTGGGACTCATTCACCCAAGGGTGAATGGGTCCTGGTTTAGGTTTTTTTTGTAGCTTTTTGGATCCTCTACAATAGATTTGAATCTCTCAATTTTCCTAGGTTTCGGGTTCGAAATTTCAGAAATAAATTGTGTAATTGATTTTTCATGAGATGACAACTTTCTTGAAATTTTTTTTGCAACTTTAACAAGTTCTTCAATTTTTCTCTTCAAGAGATCTTCAAGATTTCTCCCACCTAAATCTTCAAACACAAATCAAGAGGGAATTTTTTTTTGTTTATGGTGAATGGGGGTTTGCCTTGGTCAAATCCCATTTTGGTAATTAAACCTTGAAATGAAACAAAATAGCATGAAAGGAATAATGAATGAACAACTCAATGTCACAACTCACCAAACCCTTGGATTAATCTTGGAATGTAGATCTACAACTTGCATGAAATGACTTCAATGGATGTGGATGTTGATCTTGAAACTTGATTTGAAACAATGCCTTTGAATGCTTGAATGAATCATGAACTCAACATCAAAATATTAGCTCCAATAACATGCATGATGCAAGAAGACTTTGATATGACAATAGGATCTTTATTTTTGCAATAATTATTCACTAAATCTTCTCTTGAAATGCTCTCGTGAAAGTACTCTTGATCTCATAAAAATTTCTTAGATGAATTTTCTAGGTGAAACATAGGAAATGACCCTATATCTATAGGTATGTAACATTAATTTCCCGAAATTCAAATAACACAAGCTGACATGTGAATATGGAGTTGAATATGTTAAAATATCGCCAAAAACATAATTTAAATTAGGGTCCTAGGTCTAAGTGAGGACCCATTCACCCATGGGTGAATGGGTCCTGGGTCACTTACTTAGGACACACATTGCTCAATGATAAGTGTTATGTTATGGCATTAATGAATGTTGGGTTACCTCTTCGTAAAATGCAATTAATTAGCTTGGATTTGAATTAAAGGGGGAAATTAAGGAAAATTAACCTCAATTAATGAAGCCCTAAATAAGTGTGAAAGTGTAAAGGGATACACTTTAAAACACCACATTAAGGCATAATTAAGTCCATTTTAATTAATAGGGCCCTAAAGTTAATGTGAATATGTAAAATACATATTACAACACTAAATTAAGGCATAATTAAGTTCATTTTAATATTAATTCCAAAATTAAGTGTGAAAAAGGGATACTTTTTCCTACACTATAGTTGGTATGGATTTGTCTCAAGGCACCTCACCAAGGAGATTGATTGTTGAAACTCATTATTCTAGGTGAGTTAAAATGAGGGATACCTCTCGAGTAGGTAGGGTGTCTGACTAGAACGAGAATGCAAAGTTCCAATAATGCCAGATACTGGGAGTCAAGGAGGATGAAGTTCTATTGTAGGTTAAGCCGAGGAGCTACACCAGGTGCACTCCCTACAAAGGAGTGTTAGGTATATGCATCATCGAGATATGGAATTTTGGAACTAGTATTGAGTAAGGCTAGTTCTCCCAAGGAGATGCTACAATAGTGGAACTTGGTATTGGAAGTTCATCGAGGTGAGTACATAGCAATCCAAGGAATTGTATTGATGGATTTTTTATGTGACGCAAATGGGGCACAACACTAAAAATTCTCATGGATATCGGGTTGGCACCAAGGAGCAATAGGGTCTTAGAGAGTATGCATAATAAGGAAAAATATAAAGGCCTCATGTGGAGCTGAGATACAACTCATGGTTTGCATTGGGGAGGACCT
This sequence comes from Sequoia sempervirens, assembly GCA_007258455.2. NCBI lineage: Eukaryota > Viridiplantae > Streptophyta > Pinopsida > Cupressales > Cupressaceae > Sequoia > Sequoia sempervirens. The sequence continues at coordinate 90,415,624 of VDFB02047230.1, forward strand.
AGTGTGCATAGCTGGAAGGTGACATGAGGTAAATTGAGTAGGCCAAGCTATGGTGTAGTGGGATTAAAGGTTGATGCCTTGGTGAAGTGAGTTATTGAACAAGATGAACAAAATCAGGGTATTGGGTAGGGAAAAATATGAGAAATTTGGGATCTTGAGTGCAATGCAAATGAGAAGAGGACTCAGGGAGTCATGAGTTGGATCAAGGAGTCAAAGTGGTTGAGTGAAGTAGTTGATGGTATTATAGGGGACACAATGTGGTGAAAAATTTAGTGCACTACCAGGAAGTTGTGCTGGGAGCATGCAAAGAAATAAGATCTTGAAGCAGAGCTCATAGGTGCGTCATTCTACAATGCATTTGTAAAATTTGAGTTCCTTAGTTGGAATCACATGGAGGAGAGAAGGTGTAGTCTATGGGTAGGAAAGAACTTGTCCATAATGGGAGTTTTGATTAGTGCTTGCAAGTGTTGTGCAAGGTAGATCTCATTGGAAGAAAAAATGTCCAATCAGAAGTAGACCTTGTATGAAGTGTTACAATTGGGGTGCAAGGGTGGATGAGATATTACGTCTGAGGAATCTCAGTTGTCTCCCATACCTCTTCTCATTTACATTGCACCCAAGATCCTAGACTGCATACTTTTCCCTGCTCAGTACCCTAATTTTTTCCTCATGTTCAATCACTCACTTCACCAAGGCATCACCCTTCATTCCCACTGCACCACAACTCATCCTACTTGATTTCCCCTCATTTCACCTTCCATCTATGGACACTAGGTCCTACCTAAAGAAAACCATGAACTATAACTCGGCTCCACATGAGACCTCTTCATTCTACCTTGTTTTGTATACCCTCGAAAAACTTATTACTCCTTGGTGCCAACCTGAGCTCCATAAGCTCTTTCATCTTTGTGCCCCATTCCTGAGTCACATAGCAACTCCATCAACACCATTCCTTGGTTTGTTGTGTACTCACCTCGACGAACTTGTCTAGTACCAAGCTCCAATACTGTAGCATCTCCCTGGGAGAACTAGCCTTACTTAGTATTGGTTCCCAAATTCCATATCTCGATGATGCATGTACCCAAATTTTATTTTTGGGGAGCACACCTGGTATGAATCCTTGACTTAACCTACACTAAAAATATGTCCTAATTGGCTCCCAGTGCCTGGAATTACTAGAACTCCTACTCATTCCAGTTTGGATAACCTATTCGCTAAAGAGACATCCCTCATTTTACCTCACCCAGAGTGATGAGTTCCAGCAATTAGTCTCCTTGGTGAGGTGTGTTGAGACCAACCCATGTTGTCCCTATTAATCTAATTCATAGGTTTTGAGACCTCGAGCTCTGCATAGAATCCCACTCCCCATGGCTAGGAAAAGCAAAACTTCTTCACTCCTAGGACCATGAGGAAAACCTTGCTTCTTAGCAAGCCATGGTGTTGAAGCTACTATTCTTTGCCTCTAATAAGGAAGAGTCCTGAGTCACCATTCCATGGCTCCCCATGCTCAATGGACCCTCATTACACCCCAAGCACATCCCCATGTCACTCACCTTTCGAATGATATACCTCCCCTATATAATCAAAGTTAGAGTTATAAACTAGCCAAGTTGTGTATCAAACCCATAAATTGTGATTCATAAGGAGTTGACAGAGCCTAAGAGAAGGTGTGGATGTTTTCTTTGTGACATAAGTTGTGTCCTAGGGATGTAGTAAAATGGGGGACTTGAGTGAGACTCAAATTCATGGTATAGGACCACATCCAGGATGTGGATCCAAGGAAAAATCAAGTGGCACAAAGGCCCTAAGGTGAAGAATACCAAGAGAGGACCAAGTCATTTGGTAGTACCTTGTCAATTGGATTCAATGAGAGAAAACACCAAAGGATGTTTGGAAGACAATACTTAGCAGGGTTTTGTGACGAAGTTGAGTCAATGAAAGGAAATAATCGATGAACAGGTTTCCAAAGGCATAAAATGTGAGAAGAGGACTCAAAGGAAGTTGGATTAAGATTTAAGTGTATTTCTATACGCAAGTTTTGGTGCAAGGCATTCTATGATGTAGTGTAGGGGGTAGGAATAAGAAGCAACAATGTGTTTTGGATGCAGGCTCAATGTTGATGAAGCAATGTAGAGAGTGATGTCTTGAAAGATAGGTATCATGACAAGAGTACCTAGGGGTATACCAAATAGAGTAAGTGGATTAGCAGACATAATTTGAGATGTACTCATGATCGAATTGCTTTGGATGTGTGTTTACGTAGGGTGTTCCATACTATCCATCATCAACATTGGTTGGAGTGGCTCAAAGAAAAGGAGCTGGGAAGTAGATGAAGGGAGGTAGAGACTAGGGAATCCAAGGTTGGCATGATAGGTTGATGAGGAGAATAGGCCTTGTGGCGATAAGGTACCAAGCACTTGTACTCACTTGTACTCAAAAGGGAGTCACGGGTAGGTCTCTCAATGTGTAAGTTGGATACTAAGGTCAGCCAGATCTTGCGATGAGGTGACTTAATTGATAGACGTGTTGATCATGTTAGTTTGGGGTGCAATTGTGTTAAACCTAAAGGTTGAGTCTTTAGAAGACTTCTCTAATATAAATCAAAGGATGAAAGACATTGTAACCATCATGGTAACATTTATTTTGAGCATCGAAGAACCCTATTAGAATGGGTGCTCTAGGAAAAGGTCATAGAGGACTGAATATTGGATTCTTGAAGGACTCATTAAAGTTTTTGAGGATGAAAAAAGGAAGAAAAGAGTTGGAAACTCACAATCCAATCCAACTTAGGTGTGAACTCTAGCTATAAGTTTTATAGGAAGTGGTGTCGAAAGTAGGGGAAGGTGGTGGATATCAAGGATAGTGGACTAGCCACTGAAGCAAGCATGTCAAGCAATCTTGGGCTTGGGAATTTAGAGGATTGATGGTGCTTGGAACTGAGTGAAGTATGGAGTCATCACTGCAGAGGTGTACTAAAGAATTCTATGGTGTAGCTTAGGGAGGAACCTTGGAAGCTTTGCTATCTACCAATTCAATGGTAGAATATTTTCAAGAATGTCTCTAGGCTCCGAGAAAGGGGTAGCTCAGTCAAGGAAGTCAAGGAAGGTCTTGCGCATTGGCCATAGGACTTTCGAAGAGTCTATAAGTCAACCAAAATGATTCAAGATCAGTTCTTGCAAGAGTTGTTAGGTCAAGGACAAAGTAACACAGAGGTAGCCAATGTTTGGAATAGTGTTGAATTGTTACCCCATGCATGGGAATGTAATCAAAGATCCTAAATAGGTATTTACTAGGAAGCGATGGATGAAACTTGAGCGCAAATGGTTCAATGTCAAGGGCATCGCTTATTTTAACTAGTTGAGATTATAGGGGGTATGGTGCATTCGAAGTGTATGAGACTGAGCTCATGTGTTGTTGTTGATAGGAGCACCCTCAGAGAGGAACTCTTGCATGAGGTTTGGTACTCAAATGTCAAATTTTCAAGTACCTTGTTGCTTTGAGGAGCTTTCCAAGCTAGAGTTGCACTAGGTACTCAATATGGGTGTTGAAGTCTCAAGGTTAAATCGAGTCACTCTAAGTGGCATAATGGCATCTAGGTTCATGGCATGGAAGTGCATTGAGTCATGGGATGATGAGGTTAGTTGTGGGTTGGAGAAGAAATTCAATGCTATAGGGGTATGGGGTGCGAAGCTAAGTCATGCTTAGAGCATGTAGGAGTGGAAGTGGGCCACGACCCTAATCAACAAGTTAAGTGGTTCTAAGTGAGCGACTAAGTCTCAAGGAAATTTGATATAGTGTCAAACCAGGTCAGCTATTGGGGTGATTTCTCAACTGGTAATTGTGAGGGATGCCCCAAAATTAGGTTCATGCTACATTTGTTT
>VDFB02047230.1:90419604-90458093 GCA_007258455.2 Sequoia sempervirens
CTCTCAATGAGAAAATTCTAACTAAAGGTTTCCTTTATGACACTATGTTCTCTATGCCTAATGAAAAGACTCCAAATTATGATTGCTTTCTAATTGAATTCTATAAAGCCTTATGTGATTATTGGTAAAGATATTCACAAATTATATATTGAAGCTTTCATTCCAATTCTTTAAGTTATATTATACATAAAGGTAATATCAAATTCATCTTTAAGTTTGGATATTTGAAAGATATCTACAATTGGAGAGAAATTACTCTACTCAAGATATCCTATAAAATAATTACTAAAGATGTTGATATTAAGTTATGTCATCTTATTCCTTTTATTTTTCACCTTGAGTTAACTAGCTCCATCAAATACATGTACATTTTTGACAATATTGTTGTGTGGGAAAGAATGGAATGGTCCAAACATTCTCAATAGTATGTCATTTTCATCAAGATAGAATTTTCCAAATCCTATAATTATATTGAGTGGCCTTTTATCCCTATTATTCTCTAAGCCTTAGGATTTGGTCCTCAATTTGTGCACTCTATTTGAATTATTTTTGTTGATATTTCTAATTATATAACCATTAATGGTCATTAGTCTAGTTCTTTTGGGATTTTCTATTCTATTCATAAGATATATCAATTTGTTTCTCCTTTGTATGTGTTTATTACATATTGGATAATATTGTGTCAAGAAACCTAGTTAAAGGCATCAGCAGTAGTGCCCCTCCATGATTGCTTCCGACCGTGTTCTGTGATCAGGTGTGGTTTGGTATTTGGCTTGTTGAAATGTGATTCATTGTGTTTCATTTTATTTCAATGAATTGTTAATTTGCTTGATAATCAAATAAATACCATTCGATGTATGTGTTGTTTAATTGATACTCATTTATATAGGGATATACAAATATAAATGTTTATCAATATATTGTTGTATTCTAACCTATTACTTTGATAACAACATTATGTTCAATATATATGTGTGTACGTATTATGTTTGAGTTAAAGATTATTTCAATTCTTATAAATAAGAGAGAAGTTATTTTGTGAATATATATATACTTTATCATTATAATATATATAGATATTTGTGACAATATTTAATAAACCTCCTTGTTTAGAACGTTCTCATAAACTACTAAGAAAATTAGATTCTTGCATCATGCTTTTCAAAAATGGTATTAAGGAAGTTATTACATGAAACAGTTGGAGGAAAAAGAAGAAGGATCTAGAAGGCCATTTTTCGGAGACGGTTACAGGGGATCTTGTTGGCCTTCCAAACAAAATAAAAGAAAGGAAATTATGCTGGGGCGGTTATCTTCTGAAGAGTAATTATTAGCAAGGAGAGTATAACTCAATAAGAGAGGACCACCACGGCTGAACCTAGAGGGAGGACGATAATAGATTCATGGGAGTGAAATTCTGTTTGCGTTTCCTGTCAAATCTTTCCCCTGTTTCGTACAAAGATACTTCTTGTCTTCTAGCTCAATTCCAATCGAACGAAATAAGAATTAATACAACTCGAGGCAAAGGAAATTCTACGACATGGACAATCCCCAAAGGAGTTATTGTCCTCCCAAACGAGTATAAATATTGAAGAGCGGTGATGGGAAATCTGGTTCAGAGAATTCTAAACATTTTATGCTGTTGCCTGAACCCTTGTGTCGCCCCGATCTTGCCTTGAGTGGCCAGACACCATTAAGGAATTTGGACCGCAAAGGATAGGCACCAAGCCAAGTATGGCATTGAACCCGATACAACCATGATGTCAAAATCTTGATCGACAATGCAGCTGAGGTAAGTGGAATTCGCCCATCTCAAGTGTGCAATATAGCGGTATTGGATCTGTGTATTATTTTCTCATTTATCATGACTGGCGTAGTGGTAATGAGCTTACCTTTCATGGAATTCTAGGTAACTCTTGAATCATGTCTCAATGATTTCTATTTAATAAAATATCTTTCTGCTCTTCCTCTGTTAAACACCTTCTTTTGCTTAGAATGTTTTGACTGTGTGTGTGTAAACTTAGTCTCTTGTTTGTTGGTCTTCTTTATCATAGATAGGTGCTCAGTATGCATGTCTCGTTTGGCCTCATCAACCCTCTTGCACGTTGATGCTTTGTACTTTGCGCAACTTAAAATGGCACAAAAGTCTAGCCTCTCATTCACTGCCGATAGACATAGATGTCTAATCATTAATATTATATATTTCCTTGTTTCAGTAGCATTTGCTCGAGAATGCACTGTACTGTTAAGGATTGCACCTGGCTTCGGCTAATTTAGGGTTTGTGCTATAATCTGTAGTTGATATGATTTTATAAAGACTTATCCTGCTAACACAACATTTCATGAGACCATATCTTTTGAGGCTTTCTATCAAATAGTTTGCACACCTTGACTGTTAAAAATCCCGCAATGTACGTGTGTGAGATAAATATCGTTATTAATCCTCTCCACTTTTAGATAGGGTGCTTGTTTCGAATGTTGCTTAGAATGGTAGGCAAAAATCACTTTGAGTCGCTATCATAAGTCTGATTGGGGGGCAAAAGGGCAGATAGAAGAAAATAAAATTACCTGACAGCGTAAGATGTAGGTGGAGGGGAGAGGGATTCGATTTGCATTCCACCAAGCCTGTAGTGCATTTACTCAATCTCGTACAATATTTATTTGGTCTATTAGGAAATTATTTTGGAGAGATAACCAGACAGTGTAAGCTATAGATTTATTGGAGAGGGCTTTGAATTCATTCCAGCAAGTTTTTGTCATGCTCGATTATCACTGCTGGGAGGCTCAAGGGAAGGTACTCTATACTCGCATGTTTGCAATATCCCTTGTTCCCATTCTTCAAATTATTTGACTTCACTCACAGTATTATTTATTTCAAACATAATAATCTTGCCTTCTCCTTTATATACCATTGCTCCTTAGAAGTTATGCGAACCATACAATGCATTAATTGTAATTGATCTCACAAATTTATTACATCAATGTGGGGAGTGTTCCTATCTCTGATGATGAAAAATTAAAATCCTTCTTCCCATAATATCGAAATCATAAAACAATGCATTCTTTGGAATCTCATATACTAGTTTGTTAGTCACTTTTATAATAAGATCTCTTTGTGTGGTAGACTGGTAGATCTGGAATCTCCTCTTATCCCTTGAATAAACTCATTATGGCAGCCAGTTAGGCATGAGTCTAAATCACCATCTAGGTTTTGTTACAGGATTCGGCTTGGTAGCTTGCATGTATGGCATTTAGCTGTAAGAAGTGATAGCCTTTAGAACACTGCCTTTGCTCATAGGCGTTCAATGCTTATAGTTTAATGATCATTCAGGTTTTATTTAAATATAAGTCTATATTATGCGTGTGTATAAGTACCTGTATATTTAAATGATATTCTAATAAAACCTGAAGTGTTGTCTTGTAAACAGCCGTCTGTTATAAAAACACAAAACTTAAATATATATATGTGGTTTTATATTCATGTGTATGTTTATTTATCAAATTAAAATTAGAAGTTGTTGTTTTAATTGTATTCATTTATATACACATATATTTATATATGTATACATATAAATATATCTCACGATTTTTGGGAATATATTTATATATAGATGTATATAATCATATATGTATATGTATAATTAAACATGTTAATGGAAAGGGAAATTAAATTGAAGGAAGGAAAAGATATTGAAATTATTACATGGAGAAATTATTAAAATAGATAAATGTGATGTTCCTTTAAACAATGTCTACCTTGTATTTACTCAATCAATGATTTGTTAATGTATGTTGGTATTGTGGTCATTGTTTTATTTCGAAATTGTTTTGTATTATGTAAGTAAAAGTTATGTGGGATAGATTATTGATTTAATTGGCAATATGGAAAATATGTCTCAATTTAATATTTTATTTTTACGATGGGAAAACTTACTAGATTTATATCTATCTCTCGGATGTGAGCGTTACTACGATATGTACTAACGGTTTGAGAGATTTGTAGATCAACTTGAGATGATATAAACATTGTGCAATCCAGATGGGTAAGTGTTAAACTATTAAGTTCTATTGCGTAGGTGCAATTGTCTTCTCGGTCATGACTAATTGATTGATTGTGTCTTGATTATTGGATTAAATGGTTGATTGATTATTCGTTCTGAACTTTGTGTTCAATTTTGAGTATTGTTTGAGTGATCACATTATTTAATTGTGTGCATGTTTAAATAATGTATTTGATTATTGGATTAAGGTGATTTTGGGTTTTTGTGTTAAGTGGGAGTCATTGTGCAAAATTGTCAATGATTGGCTTTCAGAGGTTTGGGAAAAAATATGTTATTGGATGATTTTTTATGTTTGAACCTTGAATTGTTTGATATGATATTTGTGATATGTTGTTGAGGGTCTTTAGCCATGCACCAACCTTACTTGTTTACAATTGTGTTTGAGAGCTAGAAGGTCCATGTCTCGCTCGAGTTATGTACTTTTGTGGTTTTCATTTTGTGCATGATGGCTTAACCCTGTTGGATTTGTTGGGTCTCCTAGCTGCTGGTAAGGGGGAGTGGCTCTCAATGGGGGTCAACACACAAAGTGGTGTCAGGGTAACCCATGTGGGAGTTTCGTAATTTAGTGATAACTTAAAATGAATTAGGGGGTTGGGTAGTTCCAACTTTAATCCAGATAAGTGAATGTCTCGCCCATGCATGTAGTGCTCATTTAGGCTAAGGATGGGTTGAGAAGGCCTGGTTGGCAAGACCAACTTCCTTGTCATCACGAAAGGAAGATTGGTTCTGCATGTGTCACCCTGTGGGGCTGGTGTCTAGTGAGAGGCTGTCAGGACAACCATAGATGGGGGCCGACACCTAGGACTGTCAGGATAACCCATGCTAGGGCCATGTGATGACACTCTTCCCTCTATAGACTAGTATTCCCTTGTTTGTTCTCTCCCTTTGGTATGTGATGTCCTCTGGAAGCAATGTATGTACTTTTGTGATTTGTTGTAGTTGTAATGTCAGTTGTTCTTTGTAGGGCCTCATTATGTCTATTTGTGGCCATCTTGTTGTTGTTGTGGGACCAAGTGTTATCTCCGAGCACGGGGGGTGGACCTTTGGGTTCCACATGGTCAGGTGGAATATGCCTTTTACTCCATTAGGTTTCCTTGTTGATGTTCACATTCTTGATGACTATTCATGTCAATGTGGACTTCTGCACTTGTTCCAATTTGAGTGATCTATCTCACATGTACTTGTATTGTATTGAAAAAAATTGTATCATGTATTGTAACTTTGATGTATAATCTTCCCAATTGAACACAGGGAAACATTGATGTAAGGATGTAATGTTATAATTCATTGATGTACTCTCTCTAATAATGAGAAATGATAACGATGTACCTTGTAATATTAGTTAATGAAATTGATTCTGAAGGGTAACTATTAATGGCATGTTATGGTTAATTCATTATGGTTGATCACATAGATGTGATGAATTAATTGAAACTCTTATTGTTTGATGAATCTTGTTGAGATGTTAGTGATGACTTACTGTTCATGTTAGTTGGCTAATGGGGTTCTCGTAACGTAGTCATGAAACCTTAGAGGATGTAGGTATAGAGTTCAAGTTATTATTTGATCTTCAATCCTTAGCATGTTTCATTTCAAAAAAAAAATTGTTTCGTTTTAGGTGTTAGAGCGTGTTGTCCTCTAAGGTTTCGTGGCGGGGCATTACATACATATTGAAAATAAAAAGAAAATGTTTGAGGACCAATAATGGAAGTGAATTTTTCTCTAATGATTTTCCTATATTCTATAAAAAAAATGGTATTTATAGATAAAAAGACAACTCTTTATTTTCTACAACAAAATGCAGTTACAAAAAGAATGAACAAGACATTGATGGAGAAGGCTAGGAGTTTGCTTAGTGATACTTGTCTAGAACAAAGGTTTTGGGTTGAAGTTGTTGCCACTGCTTTCTAGCTAATTAATAGATCTCCTGCATCAAATCTTGTTGATAAAACATTTGTGGAAGCATGGTCGAGTCACAATACTTCATTAACAAATCTTAGAAATTTTGGTTGCAAGGCATATACACATATGCCAAAGGAGAAGCAGACAAATTTGGAGAATAATGCTATGAAATGTGTCTTCATTAGATATAATTATGGTGTGAAAGGATACAAACTTTGGGATCTTGTTACATAAAAGGTAATATATAGTAGAAGTGTGATTTTTAGAGAAATTCAACATTTTTCTATTACATTATAGCTAGAACAAAGTGAACAAAAAGATGTGATTCAATTTCCTTCTACTCTTGCGAAATCTAAATCAAGACTCCTAGACAGACAAGAAGTTGGTTTGAAGGTATACACTTTACATAGGAAATCACTTGAAATGTATTCACCTAATGACTAGAGACGTATTTTTTCTTACTCCTAACACAGATGAACCTTGATTTGTAGAAGAGGCATTAGGTATGAATGATGTAGAATCCTAGAAGATTGCTATGGATGAAAAAATGACAGCTTTAAAAAATAATGATACATAAGGTCTAGTATCATTGCCTAAAGAATGAAAACTTGTTGGTTGCAAATAGATGTTTAAGAAAAATATTGATTTAGATGGAGATATTAAGAATTATTAGGCATGGTTTGTTATGAAATGTTACTCTCAAATTGGGGGTGTTGCTTATGGTTAAATATTTTCTCATGTTGTAAAAATGACACCCATTAGATTCTAACTTTCTATAGTTGCTACTTATGATGTAGAGGTTGAGAATATGGATGTAAAGATTAGTTTCTTTCATGGTGATTTGGAGGAGGATATTTATATGACACAACCAAAGCACTATGTAGTGAAAGGTAAAAGTAATTTGATTTATAAATTAAAAAATATTTTTATGGCTTCAAATAGATTATTAAGATGTGTTACCAAAAATTTAACACATATGAATTGAGTTTGGGATTTGAACAATCTAAATTAGATCAATGTGTTTATTATAAAACTAATGGTGATGGTTTCCTATTTATTGCATTATATGTTGACAATACGTTATTTACAAGTAAAAGGAAAGGAATGATTTTAGATCTAAACTCTCAACTTACAGCTAAATTTGAAGTGAAAGATCTTGGTGCAACTAAACACATTCTTGGAATGGAAATCAAAAGGCATAGAGTGAATATAAAACTATTGCTTGGCTAGAGTAATTGTGTTGATTCAATTTTACAGAGGTTTTTAACATGCAATATTCTAGACCTTTATGTATTCCTCTTACAGTTGGAATAAAGTTATCTACTTTACATTATACAATATTCCCATTAGAGATGGAAGACATGAGAAAAGTCTCTTATTAAAGTACATTTGGAAGTTCGATGCATGTTATGATCTACATTAGACCAAACATTACCTAAGAAATGAGAGTTATTTAGATAGTTGTATGTCTAATCTTGGTAGAGTTCATTGGGATGTAGTTAAAAGAGTCTTTAAATATTTGTGGAGTACCTCACATTATTATTTGAATTATCATGGTGATTTTATAGGAGATGGAAATTCCCTTGATATTCATGGTTATGTGGATTCAGACTAGGTAGGTGATGTTGATAATAGACGATCCACTAGTGCTTATGTGTTTACTCCATTTGGTGATGCAATCAATTGAATAAATAAGTGACAAGTTGTGGTTGTTTTGTCCATTACTGAAGCTGATTATATGATAGTTACTCACACTTTTAAAGAAGTCATTTGGCTTAAGCTATTGTGTTTAGATATTGGAATAAAACAATGTGCATTAACACTTTATTATGAAAATCAAAGTGTGATATGCCTAAACAAGAACCTGGCATTCATGCTAGGACCAAACACATTGATGTATAGTGTCATTTTTTCAAAGATATGGTTGAGGATGGCAAGGTGAATCTAGTTAAGGTAAAGATGTTGATGAATGTTATAGATTCTTTAACTAAGCCTATGAGCACAAAGAAGTTTAGATGGTGTTCAAAGTCTATCGGACTCTCGACCCCTAGCAATTAAATCATGGTGTTGATACTCCCCTTGCTCTTGTAGTGTGTTTGATATGTGGGAGAATGTTAGGAAAAAGGTGTCTCAACCTTATAACTATAAAATGTTACTATTTATAACAAGTTTTTAAATTTGAGCACGAATAGATCTATTTTTTTTTAAGCTATAAAATTGTCAAATAAACTTACTAGTAAAGTTTCAACCCAAGATTGTTTCTAGATATTGTTGGAGTAAATAGGTCGTCACCTAATAACTAATTAATCATTAATTAATTATTAGACACCTTTTATTTTAATTACTTAAGCTAAAATTTTGTATTGTTTTTTTTATTAGATTGAGTTATATTTAGATCACGTTGTCTCATTGTATTAGATGATGACACTTGTCTCAATCTAACCCTCATCTAGGGATTTTTTTATAAGAATTCACCTTTTATTGTAGTCATTCATTCAAGTTTATTGAATCAATAGAATTCTCAGGTTGTTGAGCAAATCAATTTCTTTGATCACTTCTTTGTGATAGGATAACTGCTTGCAAGTGATTTCTAGGAGCTATAGGCTTAAATCATCAACTCCAACATGGTATCAGAGCACCACATATGCAACCTCCTATTTAAAATTTGAGAGATCCGGCCTTGAGAGAAAAATTGGTGTATCTTGGAGCAAAATTGATCGTACATTACATCCAAAGTGATAAAAAACCTAAGAATTGACTATCATTTCGTGAAAATTCAATACTTTGAATTTTGGGGCAAATTTTTCAAGGTACGGAAATCAAGGAAAAGCATTATGTACATCCATATGGAATATGTATGCCATAAGGGTCATATAGGTATATTTTGTACCCTTTGTGCAGGCATCTACAAAAATCCACAAAGAAATTTGACATAAAAATATATATATTTTTTTCTTCGCAACAACTGTTTTAAAAAAATTATGGTGAGATTTTATTCAGTGTCGATTTTGGGAAATCAATGATGCATTTTTTTATCAAGAAATATTCAACCACCACCGGTGGGAAGAACTAGGAGCTTTCCCTAATAGGACCAATTGCTCCCTATAAAGTAATATCACCAAGTTTTGTGTCACCTCTACCCTTTCATTTTCGTTCCACCACCAGTTTGATCCATTATGCAAGCCCCTAGTCATATTAGTGACTAAGGGATTAGAATAGGCTCCCTACATCTAGTAGTTGGGCCACCTATGCTTAGGGGTTGACCCCTTGAAGCTCGAAAGGTCAACTTCTAGGGTAGATTGGGCAGTTTTTACTAAATCCGGTATTCTTAAACATATAATCTCCATTTTTTGTGATCCATATATTGTTGGAAAGCTAGTTCGAAGAAAAATCTAGTGGTGCAAGTGATTTTTCTATATTTTTATCTTGATTGATTCTAGAGGCCTCTAAAGTTAGATCAAGTTGTTTTCATTCAAGAGGTCATAACTTTTGAATCAATTATTGGAATTTCATGATTCTTGCGACATTGAAAAGTTGAATCAATCCTCTACATAGATCTCACGCCTATTTTTCCAAAAAATAACTAGGTATCTATTATTTCAATCAAATCTCATTTTTTTCTTTTTTGGTTCTTTTCTTGAAAAATGCACAAACAAGTCAAATTTTTAGGATCAAAGGGGAATTTTCTTGCATTGAGGGGATCTATATTATTGTAAATTAGTTAATTATATAATTTTTTTATAAAATTATCATGGATCCAATACATATTTCTCCACTCACTCCATACAACTAATATGGTTGGAAGAAACAAATGGAGATACATTTGAAGAAATAAAGGTTATACAAAGTGACCATGGGTACAAAACTTGAACCAATTAAAAATATGAATGAATGATAACCCAAATGAAGTTGCACACACTTTAAAGGATCAACCAAGAAATACACCATCCACATAAACAAGAAAGTGATGCATCATGAGCATGAAGACAAATTGATCAAATGATGATCTATGATAAATTGATCTAGAATCTCTAGAACATGATGAGATACATGAGATGATTTACAATGAATGAGAACCTTGTTTATATAGGCAAGGTGAGAGGAGGTTGGATAACCACCTTGGATACAAAAATTAAATTCCTAATGCATAATTTTAAATTCATAAGTGAAATGTTAACTAGATAACTATAAGCTAATTAATGAGACATAGCCCCATTAATACTAGTTTCTAGAAATGACACCTAGGAAACTTAACTCCTAAGTAAACTTCTAATGATGTGAATAGGTCCTCACTAAGAACTAGTTAGGAAATAACTCCATTCACACTAACACCCCCCATAAGTGCAACTTAGGGAGTGTAGTTATTATGCAAATGATGCAAATGCAATATGGGTCCCAACAACAAGACCATGTTAGGTACCCATGTACAACTAATCAATGCAACTAATCTCTCACAAATGGAGTAAAGGAAAAAACTCATGGGAAAAAACTCCTCTCCAAAAAAGAGATGCAATGCAAATTATGTACAGGTGATAGAAGTGATGTATGGAGGTCTCAACATCAATACCCCCCAAGAGCTACATCCATCACAAGAATATAATATAATATAATCAATAGCCCCCCCATAAGAGGTAAATAGAGAGACTATATAGCCCCCCATAATGTGTAATCGCCTGCAAAAATGGTAAGTTCTTGAAGACAAAATATGATCCAATGTTGAAAAACAACTTGTCTCCCTTTCGGAAGAAACAAAACCAAGTATAAATGCAAGAATGATTCCCATTCTAGATAGGAATTGAAGGAAGGAAATATGAATATGGATGATGATGATGTATCTAAAAGCTTCTCATGTGTCTCCTTGCCCAAGGTAGATAAAGATGCCACAATCAAATCAGGTACATGCCTAATAAATGAAGAAGGTGACAAATCAGGACTATGCAAAAATTGATGTTGAACAATATCTAAAGACCATGATGGTTTGACAATAGTTGTGCAATAGTTGTCATCAAATAGGAGAGATAACCCCTCAAATGTGTCCTCCATATATGAATTATGAGACTCCACAAAAAAGGACGCAATGTTTCTCAAATAAGAATCCCAATCAGGAAGACAACTAGATACTTGTTGTAATGAACCACTAAAATTTCTCAATGAATCACTAACATAATATGAATGGTCATGTTGAATAGGAATTATGGAAGATTCAATCAATTAATCTACACAAGGAATCATTGAAGATGAATTTACACCAACTATCTTTGATGGAGAAGGAGCATTTGGAGAACCCTCGACATCCTCATCTGAAGATTCAAAGCATTCCAAATCTATAAAATCCTATATAGTATTATGATCATAGGGTATCCTATCTATAGAATGAAGAGTCACATGACATTTTGAATCATGATCATCGGGAATGGTGGAGTATCAGGATCTCCATATAGCTCCCAAATCTTAGTCCAAAGAGTCTGAGGATAATCACAATGACCAATACCTTTCAAATATCATCATCAACATGTATTGCAATAACCTCTAAGACATCATACCTTCTACAACTCCAAGAAATTTTTTAGATACCTTTATCTAGAGGGGGAACAAAACCATACAAATGTGGCAGTAATTGAAGTGATTGGAGATGGTTTATGATGCAATCTCTCCATTATTTATAGTTTCCCCTTTCCAACATAATTATTTAAGGATGAAATGAAAACCCCATAATGAACTATGATAGATCTCCAAAAATACAAAGACAACCTTCAACAATAATTATAAACTCCCAAATATGATGGCCAACCGAAAATGAAGCCTCCCAATGCAAATAAACCTTCTCTAAATTGTAGTATGTCCAAGTTTTCCTCAAATTGCAAAAACTCAATATAATGTACCTAGAGTTGAATCTAAAAAAAGTAGATGGAAAAGATGAAAGAAATTTGAATCACCTTTGCAATGCTACTAGAATCTCCAAAATCTGACAAACTAGTGAAAAGATACGAGCTCGAGAGTCCAATAGGAAGAACTAACTTCAGTTGTCTATAATTCGTACCCACAAAAAAATATGGCAAGATACTCTACACCACTATGAAGTACACGAAACCATATTTTTGTCATTATCTTGTTTGTGAAAATTTTATATTTTGGTAAAAATTTATGCTTCATTGAAGTAATCAGCCCAATTTGGGTGTGTAGGCTAATAGGTGCAAAAATCAAGCACTTGGGGTTAAAAAAATGTCCCCTAGTCATTGATATGACTAGGGGCACGCTAGCAGAAAAAGAGGGCACCACCCCAGGAAGTGGTGGGGTGGAGGAAATGGATGGCGCCGCTCTGTTGGCTCTACTTGGCGAGTGGTCGCTTGGTGGCAGAACTCTGGTGGTTAGAAAGACAAAGACAACAATATGGTGAGACAACTAGGTGGCGAGAATAATATAACCTTGTGATAGTGGGAATAAATGTGGCCTAACAAGAAATTAAAACCCTAACCAAAAGATGCAAGAAAATAAATGTTCCCATAGAGTGGTACATGAGCCAAGATCTGCAGGCCGACAACCCTGGAAGCTCAGAGTGCATGCAGGAATGGCTAAAGGAAATAGCTAGTACAAAAAGATAAATGTTGTTTAATGAATACACCTAGCATCAAAAATAAAAATCTGACAAGCTAAGAAAACTTGCCAAAAAATAATGGCTACGGATGGCCTAGCCAATAATAATTATGTTCAAACAAAAATTTGTTCACAGAGTTTTAATTCAACCCATAGTATATATTAATTACCACCAAAAATATTAATCCACCAAAATAATGTGATCCACGAATTAAATAAAAACTCTGCCAAATATATATCCTTTGATCACAGATAAAATCAAATGCACATAACCAATTCGACCACCAAATAAATTTATAATATTTCCATTTGGAAATTATAAATTAAAATTGTAGATTTAATAATATTGCCCATACAATATGATTTGACAATAGAAAAATATTAAACCCTCATAAAATATAATATTCTAACAAATAAAATTAAATACCACCAAACATAATATGTCCACAAAAATCAAACCCCACAATTTTTTTTTTTGCCAACTATAGGAATAATTTTTTGCCTGAGAAATATTTTTCTTGACTTGCAAATAATATTATGCCACTTTAGAATAATTTTTTTTGCAACGAGGAGGGATATATATTTTTACCAATTGTACGATGTGTATGATACATATTTCCTCCAAAATGGTTGCAAAAAACCTCTAATGGCCTCTGAATGAAGATGTTGAATTTCAATGATTGGATAGGTGTTCCTAGGGTTTTTGGACCTTTTGATCACAATGGTGGGATCAGATATGACCCAATGTGCTCTAAAAATCAGCTACCTCCTGGATGAGAACAACTAGCCCTTGATGCAAATCCTTCAACCTGCAACAAAAATCTCCTCAACTCAACTTCCCAATTTGAGATGGATTTTCTATGGCCTATGTTCTGATACCATGTTAGAAATATGAATGAACAATAACCCAAATGAAGATGCACACACTTCAAAGGATTGACCAAGAAAGACACCATCCACATAAACAAGAAAGTGATGCATCATGAGCATGCAGACAACTTGATCAAATGATGATCTATGATGAATTGATCTAGAATCTCTAGAACATGATGAGATACATGAGATGATTTACAATGAACAAGCACCGTGTTTATATAGGCAAGGTGAGAGGAGGTTGGATAACCACCTTGGATGCAAACATTAAATTCCTAATGCATAATTTTAAATTCACGAGTGAAATATTAAATGCCTAGATAAGTATAAGCTAATTAATGAGACATGGCCCCATTAATACTAGTTTCTAGAAATGACACCTAGGAAACTTAACTCTTAAGTAAACTTATAATGATGTAAATAGGTCCTTACTAAGAACTAGTTAGGAAATAACCCCATTTACACTAACAACTACAATATTTGTAGATAAGAGAAAGTGGTTTAATAGGTGTGATGAGTATTTTGGGACACTATGCATGTCTATGTCTCTCAATCTTCTCTTTCATTTTAAATCTTACACCACACCCACTCATATTTGGACTCAATTGGAGTCCTTGTTTGGGAAGCAAGATACTTTGAGAGGATTTAAATTGGAGAATGAGCTTATCGGTTTGAATCCTAGATATTTTGAAAACATCTAGGAATTCTTCACCAAAATAAAGTCTCTTAGGCTACAGTTGACAAAATGTGGTGTTTAGAAAGAGGACTCTCAGTTGATTCTTTCCATCCTTAACAAGCTTGGTCTGAATTAGTCAGTTTTTGTTTCCACCTTTTATGCCACTAGAGATGCACTTGTACTAGATTCACTTTGCCTTCATGATGATTTTACTACACCACTAATTCAAGAGAAGACAAAGTTAGTACATATGGGCTCATTGAAGTCTTATGAATCACAAGCTTTGATTTCATCACCAGACACCAAAGATTTAAAGGCAATAAACTAAAACAAAAGCATTAAGAATCACATGAGCAATCCAAGGAATCAAATGCACAGGATACCTCTGATTCTTCTTCCTTTTCTAAGGGGGAATAATCTAGGAAGGATCAACCAAAATATGCATATTACACAAAGCCAAGACATGATGAGCATCATTGCTATGCAAAGAAGATTGATGAGATGAAGCATATTCTATAGAAGAATAATATTTAATTACCGTCATCCTCTTCTTCCACTTCAAAACCTTCACAATCAGGGTCAACCACCATGAAATATGGAGTAGAAAAGATGAAAGGTCATGCTCTCTTTGCATCCACTAATCTTCAGCCCAACCGATGGCTTCTTGATTCAAGAGCCTCTCATCATATGGTTTCATCTTTGGGTATGTTCTCTTCATATGAACCTTGCACATTACCACATATTTTGATGGGGAATCATGATTATATGAGTGCTACTAGGAAAGTATCTATAGATGTTGATGATGACACGTATCATGATGTACTTTTTATCCCTTTATTATATTTGTTACTAATTTTTTGCTTCCCACACAAATTAGTGAAGTTTTAGGGGAAGGTTATTTGGTTGGGCTATAAAAATTTTGATGTTAAGTCATCCAATGAATCCTTGATTTTAGAATGAAAGAGTTTTCTTGTTTAATGATTTGTTCAAATCATTCAAATAGTTTAGATTAAACTGTTGAACAATTCAGACAAACCAATAAACAAGTTTCATTTGGAAAGCAGACATTCAGAAAGTGTTATGAAAAGTTGAAGTATTCTTTTACAATGAGTGTTTCTGTTGATTATCAAAAAGGAAGTATAGATCTAAGAGCAAGAATGCAAAAATAATCATTCATTTTGATTGCAACACATATGCTTTCAACAAATACATTAGTTATTTCAAATTATGTAATTGAAAATAAGTTCAGATTGGTACATAAGCCATTACATACTTTGAAGTAACTAATTTATCAAAAGAGATGTTTATGTAAACCCACACAAGCCGTGGGTTATGACTAAGTTGATTAAATTCAACAACTACATGAACCATACACATGAAGATCAACTATAAGAAGAAAGACATATAAAAGGAAGGTCATGTCCGTCATTGCCTGGGAAGGCTGATGTAGGGTTGACTTGTTGCTTTCCAACTTGATCTTTAGTGTCTTCAACTCCTTTGCTCTTGAATTCCATAACCTACAGTTGATAGTAAAATTGTGTTAGAGCTCAGGGCATGATATCCAATTACATGCTTATCAACAAATATATGATTCATAGTCATTATCAAATTGAATCAACAAAGTCATTATCTCAATGATAAAATGAAATGAATGAATATGACTAACATTCATTTAGGGTTAAAACCCTAGAAGGATCAATGGTAAAAGGCATTTTTCCTTTATGTTTTAAAGTTTTTATTTAAAAACTTTATTCACTTGTCTTGGTGTGTGGCATTTCTTAATGCCTTTTAATTATTTTGAATTCTTTTAAGAGATGGATAAAACTAAGTCAAATGAAGTTTTGGTAATCATCAAATAAAATTTTTATTTTGCATTTTAATTCAAATGTATAACTTTATTTGAATGATTGATTATAAATCATTTCAAATAAAAGTTATGTATAAAATGCAAATAAACAATAGACATTATTTGATTTTGCATTTAATTAAAATGTAAATCTTTATTTTGAATGATAGTTATAAATCATTTAAAATAAATTATATTTTGAGTGCAAGATAAAGTGTCTTTATTACATTTTTCAAAAACTTAGTCAAAGGGAGTTAAATGGGTCATTTAAACTAAGTTTGAGTCTTGGAGATAATTGAGGAAACCGTGCCAACATATGGAGCAAAGTTAGGGATTTTGAAGCCCTAAATCAAGAGATCACCTTCAGTTTTGGGTTCCATTTGATAGAGCTTCAATCAAAGAGCAATTTGAGGCACAAAACTTGAGTTCACTTTTAGTTATGACCCTCTTTTGGAGGGGTTTTTAGTTGCATACAACCCATGAGGTTGTTTTGAGTTTGACAACTCTTTATCCATGTTTTGAGGAGATGCTTTCAGTTACATGCCTTGTTTGAGGGAGAGGATGGACAACACATCAGTTTTTGGAGCCAAGATTCAAAATTTGAAATTTGAGGGATTTTCTATAAGTCTTTCTATTCTCTCATTATTTTCACTAGTTTTGAGTTTGGTGGCTGCAGTAGCAGATTATTCTTAATTTTTAACTCATTTTCTTGTGAGTTCTTGAGATTTGTAATGCATATATCTCCTATTTCTCAATAAAAAGCTTATTTCCTTCTCCATATCTCTTTGTTGTTTAGTGTTGATTGTGAATTACAAGATAGAATATTGTGTTATACTTTATTTTATCATATTCCTTCAATGTTGAATATGAATATCATGTCATAGTGTA
The DNA here is from genome assembly GCA_007258455.2 of Sequoia sempervirens. NCBI lineage: Eukaryota > Viridiplantae > Streptophyta > Pinopsida > Cupressales > Cupressaceae > Sequoia > Sequoia sempervirens. The sequence continues at coordinate 90,436,442 of VDFB02047230.1, forward strand.
GGTCTATGTTAGTGCTTTCATTCCCTTGCATAAAAATTTGTGAAAACATCTTTGTTTTCCTTTTTCTAAGCATCAGAAAAATCAAAGCCTTTCATTAGAATTATTTTTGCAAACATGAATAACTAAGTTGTGAGATTATGTGGCTCTACTTATTGAGTTTGTTGTGAGATTTTAGCAGTTTTCAAATCACTTATCAGTTGGTGAATCACCTTGTTTTCTAGTTTTTTAGCGTATGCATTATCCTTCTTACCCTTTACCTCTGTTAAAAAATTAGTATTTTCAAGAAATATCCAAAGGGAACCAGCCCATAACTTGGAGGTCTATTCTCACCATAGGATACCCACAGCCTGAGAGTAGTCCCATGTGCATAGGATTTAAGAGTTTTTCAACTTGTCTTCGGGTGCAAATCCCTATGTTAACAATATTACAATGTCACTTCCATCAACCAAATTATTCACAGTGGGGTAGGTAAGATAGTAGATTTCAAACCTAATTTAGTGCTTATAAAAGACTTGCATAGTAGAGAGATTGTTGTAGTTGGGACAATTGACCATGTCTCTCAATTGTATGGCTTCTCTCATTTTGCTTCAAATGAGCTTACACTACCATTGAATTGTGTACACTCTCATGCATCTAGAGTGGACAAGATATTTGAGGAGAAGTTTGGTCACTTAAACCTATGTGTACTTCCATCATCCACATTGGTTCATGAGAATGTGTTAATCTTACAACTCCTCCACCTCCTACATCTTCAAAGATCAATTCACTTCAACAAGATGTTCAGTCTTTCAGCTTTATGGTATGACTACTTTCTATATATTGTAGGGTTATTTATTGAGTCACACATTGCAAATATTGGGGACATATTGGAGGATATTCACTTCCTCTTTTATGATAGCTACAATCCACTTTCCATCACTTCACCCTTGTCGTTGGAGGTTATTCCATAGGCATCTTCATAGTTGTCTAGATTTTCTTCATCATATTTGACTTTATTTGATTCAAACATGTAGACCCTTGAGCATTTCTATGACATCCATCATGAGACCTCTTATCCTAAGAGATTTTCTTCTAAATTTTCTATTGGATGTGTTTATTCCAAAGGGTAGGAATAGTGTTTTCTATTTTCGGACCATCTTCAACATTCTTCTTCAAGCATTCACTTTCGGTAAAGCAGCTACCATCTCATATTTTCTCTCCTATGGGGGATCTTGATTGTACTTATGCGATTGAAGCATCACTTTGGGGGGAATGTTGATTCCTACATTCCTTTGTCACATGTACACTTTCATTTATTTTTTCTCTTTTGGAGAGGAGTTTTTTCCCTTGAGGCTTTCTCCATTTCTCTGGTTATGAGAGATTTTAGTTTCTTGTTCATGGGTACCTTATTAGGCCTTGTACTCAGGACCCATTTTGCATCCATCATTATATTCTTTATCATTTTTTTATTTTCTCCCTAATTTGATCTTAATGGGTGGTGTTGGAGTAAATAGGTCATCACCTGATAATTAACTATTAGCCACCTTTTACTTTAATTACTTAAGCTAAACTTATGATTTTTTTTACAATTAGTTTGAGCTATATTTAGATCACATTGTCTCATTGTATTAGATGATGACACTTGTCTCAATCTAATCAAACCCTCATATAGGCTTATTTTTTCTTTTATAAGCATTCACCTTTCATTGTAATCATTCATTTAGGTTTATTGCATCAATATAATTCTTAGGTTGTTGAGAAAATTAGTTGCTTTGATCTGTTCTTTGTGATAGGATAATTTATTACAAGTGATTTATGGGAGATGTGGGGTTAAATCATCAACTCCAATAGATTCCAATATATTAAAGTTTTCATTTTTTAAAAAATTAAGTCCAAATTGAGGCACTTAGAGGCATTTTTTGGGCTTGAAATTTGTCAAAACTAATGAAGTTAATTATAGCTTGATAGAGCATTTCACAAGTTTTCCAATGATTCAAACAATTCGTAAATGAGACTCTCAAATCAAAATTTATGGCCTCTAGAAGTTGGTTCTCCTGAATTGGGAAATGTGAGAATGTGTTAGACATAGAAAAAAATTGTAAGAGGGATTTATACATGTTGGTGTGTATTTTAACACTTCATAGGGTAGGGTGATCCCACAATAGTGGTTTACACTTTTTGGGACATCTTGATTTTTGCTAAAATCACATATTTTTAGAAAATATAATTATTTAAGCCTTGAAAAGTTCCATTTAAAGGATTCCAATTGAAGAGGGTTTGATTAAACCACCTTAGATCAAACCCCCTTGGGTAGAGCCTTCCTAGTTTTATACCATACCTATAACAGAGTCTCCTTTACACCTATCAAAATGTTGATAAAAAACCACTTTTGATTTACCTTTTGGGGGATCAAATGAATTCATTTAAAATTTAATTTTTGTAAGTATGTAGTCCTTATTATAAGCTTCCCAAAAAGTATAATTTTAAATATATTTAATTTGATTATTATATTTATTTTGTATTTCTTGTGAATGTAGGTTTTTCACCGAAAATCAAACTCTCTTTGTTTTGCACATGTGGAAAAATAGTAGATTACCAAAAAAAATCTGAAAATATGTCTGTGCTAGGTATTTATGTCCTTGATCTAGCAAAAAAAAAATTGAATTTTGATACATACAAAAATGGTTTTGTATACAGTCTGCTTATGTCTAAATTGTAATTGGTTTGACTTCAAAACTTAATTAAGAAATAAATATTCAATAAATCACTATGAAACTAAATGAACATGCTAGATATCTTAGTTACAAATATAAATTCGAAAAAAATAGAATTTCATCCTTCATAGAATTTTTTTTATGTTGTTTATGGTGAACATTACTCTTTAAAAAAGATGTTTACTTGTGATATTGCTATTAGGATTCAACCGTGTAGTTTTCAAGTCAAACTCATTGACCCATGTTTCATGAGTAGTGGTTCACAAGAACCCATCTCTCATGATAATGAATGGTACACTTAGCACCATTGCATCTAGGTGATGCTCACAAAGGTGAAGCATTGGGCCTTCCCGAGAGGTCACCCATCCTAGTACTACTCCAACTCAAGCACACTTAACCAAGGAGTTTTCCCCAAGGTTAAGCCCACTTAGCTTGCAACCCTAATTGCAAAACCTTCAGCAAGTGTTGTGCCTTATGAACCATTCATTATAGAGCCCCTTTATCTCATCAATTGATAAGTAGGAGGTATTTTCCACAACGTTTCAAATTGTGATATTGCTATCAGGATTCAACCGTTTAGTTTTTGAGTCAAACTCATTGACCCATGTTTCATGAGTAGTGGTTCATAAGAACCCATCTCTCATGATAATGAATGGTCCACTTAGCATTGATTGCATCTAGGTGATGCTCATAGAGGTGAAGCATTGGGCCTTCCTGGGAGGTCACCCATCCTAGTACTACTCTAGCTCAAGCGCACTTAACCAAGGAGTTTTCCCCCAGGTTAAGCCCACTTAGCTTGCAATCCCATTTGGAATTTGCAAACAAAGTGTCACAAACCACTAGTTTGCATCATCTTCAAATTCCTCATGTTTTAGTAGTTATAGGTGCCCGAAGTGAAGATTTAGTTAAAAAAATTCAGTTCAATGTCAATTTTGGCCAAAAAGTCTAAACCATTACTGTGGGATCACCGCCCATCTTTCATTGTAGATAAGTCGGACACCAACTTTTGGGTGGTTTTAGGTCATTGTTTTGTAAATATTATTTGACGGTTTCATGTATTGTATCTCCTATATATTAGATGCTTGAGATCGAAGTTGTGTGTGGGAGTCTTATAAATGTTGAGTTACCTCTAGATCTCTAGTTGGGTATACTTTCGTTAAAATATCTCTACAAGTATATTGTAATATTATTGATCTCTTAATAATATATTGGACAACTTTTGGAGTGCAGGTTTTTTCTCACAAAAGGGTTTTTCCCACATAAAGTATTGTTTTGTGGTATGAAAGATATTTATGTTTATTTTTGTTTAGTTTCTATAACTATTGTAAAACCTAATTTTTTTTTGTGTAACCTTCCTCTCAACATTAGTGTAGGAAGTTGTTTCATTGCCTTAACTTCCTTACATGGTGTTTGGATTTGGGTGTAAAGGATAATTAATCCTATTTTTTATGAAGTGGATATTTTGGTCTTGGTGGAAAATGACTAAATTCTAAACCATAGTGCAAGGCAAATGCAATTTGTTTTCTTGTTATTTTTTTTTTTATTCTATGGTTTTTTGGTTTATGAAATATTACACTAAAAATAATACAAAAGATTAAAAAATATAAGGTTCAAAAGGATGAGGTCCTCATTTAGCTTCAAGTGGGGCAGTTCTAATTTAACATGACAAACACAAAAGACATACCAAAAATTCTAAAATGATTTAGGTGGGAGTGACTCCTAGTCTGGGCCCACATATAATGTTTTCTATCAGGTGATGGATAACTATGGAATAAAAGGTCATGTACCACTTCTGCACCCCTTACCTTGGAGTCCAAAGCCTTACCTAAAGTTAGTTATATCTCCCCACCATGAACGCACATTGTGAGTAAATTTAGGGGTAATTTGCTTCCCTTGCACACACTAAAAGATAGTCAAAAGGTCTTATATAGGCTATATAATAATTCTATGGGAACCCTCAATATGCCACAAGGGCACGTAATTCTTAATTCATGAATTTGAAAGTGAAAATATATCAAAAAGCTAGGATAAGGGGGTAACCCACCCTTCTCCTTCACTTCCCCAAAGTATAAAGTTATTAGGGGCTTAACCCAAGTGACAAAGTCACAACTTTAAAGAGGTGTATCTCCCTATTCACACCTACTATTTATATTCCACTAGAACACTAGAATTGAGGTCATCCTCTAGGTTGATGAAATCCTTAGATAGGGCTCCTAAAAGTTTAAAAAAAAGGAAGAAGTGGTGTTTCTGATTCTCAATATCATGCAAGCATGTGAGAGAAGAGCACACACATACACACACACTCTTTTGGGATTAGAATACAATGGTTCTTTAATTAACCAAATTGAAACATGCATGGTTCATTTTAATCCTACAAATAAATATTTTGAAAAAGATACAAAAAAAAGGCACACAAAAAAAAGAAAATTGTCTATAAAATTATCTTCTAAATGGCATCTTGCAAAACCAATGTATTAGAAGTCTTATCACTTTGTTATTTGGCTTGTGAAAAGGATTGTTTTTCAAGTTTTTTTTTTTAAAAAAAAAATTATGATGAAAAGATGTTACATTGAATTATTAGTTAAAAACATGAAAATGAAGACATAAAACTAAAAATAATGATTAGACTATTAGATTTTTTACCAAATTTTGATAAATTAAAAAAAAACACTAAAAACAAAGTTATTATGCGAAATTTATTCCAATTTAAAGATTAAAAAAGAAGTCACTTTGGGAAAATTTACCTTTTCTATGGAAGTTGATGCAAATAAATAGTTTGCTCCATAGCGTCCATCTCAAAACCAAATTTTAAATGCCTACAAGAAGTTGAAAATCTAATTAGTCTAGCAATTTTTTTATTTTTTTTGTGCAAGTAGGTACTTTAAGAAAAAATGCATATAAAGGATGCTAAGGTCTAGCCCCTATGACCTAGCTCTTGATTGCCAATGTGACTAGGGGCTAAGTTGGGGCTTTCAAAAAAGTGGGGTTGGGGATTAAGCCCCTGTAAATTGGAGTTGATAGGATCTATGACCAAATGCTTAGGATGAGGTTTAGCAAAAACCTAAGTCACCCATGTGACCAAGTGTTGAAGGTTTTTTTAAAAATAAAAATTTAAATATAAAAACAAATAACACATAACCCACTTAAAGCCCTTTCCAAATATGCAGATCATCTAGGCAAAGGATTGTGGATTTACACACATGAGTATATGTGTGGGAATAGTTGAGATTTGACAGAACAAATGGATAGGAGTTTATGGTATATATATTAGGTATCATTGTATATATACCAACAATTTGTTAGTATATTGCACTGGAGGCAGTGTGTATATATTGTAGGGTTTGGGTGTAATAATAATATAAGTATATGTACATAAATATGTATATATCACACAAGGATGGAATGTATAGTATAATAGTGAATATATGCTAGTAGGATTTGGAGTATAAATGTAAGGTATATAAATGTGTATAGTCTAGTGTACAAGTACTATGTATATGTCTAGTGGTTATATATTACATAAAGGGATGGATTCAAAAAAATGTATGTAATGTATATATTGTAAATAGAAAAAATTATATCCGTCATCTATATCTTGCAAATAGAAAATGTTAGAACAAATATATATATACACTAAATATATCATTGGCATGCAAAAATAGGAAATAGTTCTATATGAATTCCATATGATCATACAAAATTTTGTACCATTGAAACCCTTTGAGACCTACAAAAACACAAAATATTTTTTATGAGAAAAATAAAAAGTATTATATGTTGTTTTTTATTCTTAGCCCCCCTAGATGCAATCACAATGTCTATTTCACCCTAGGAGGCTCCTATAAAAACTTAATTAGAACTAAAACCTCTTCAAAACACTTGCAACCTACAAAAAAGCAACAAAAAACACACACTCATGGAGAACAAAGGTCAAAGGTTAGTGTTCACATAAAGTTCAACAAAATGTATGCATTGAAATAAAAAAAACAAGAAAATAGAACAACTTGAAAACACAAACATGAAATCAAATCTAATTCTTATTTAATAAACCTCACTACAAACCTCAAGAAAAATATTGATTTGATAGTTGGGATGTGGATGCGACTCAACAACATAGCACTTTGATTGATAATAGATTTTGATTAATGGTAAATTTTGATAGATTCAATTTATATTAAGACATGAGATTGTTGAAAATGATAAATGAATGATCCTATTTATAAATTTTACAACGAAAAATAAAATAGGAGATGAGGATGAGATCAAGGAATCAAGTTAACTAAAGTGGTTATGGAGTCAAATGAAATATGAAAATTTTCCATTCTAAATTGATGAGGAGATAATAATGAATTATTTAATTCAATTGATGGATAATTCTGAAGAACAAGTTTCTATTCGAAGATAGAGCTGATTGAGGGACGAATAAGAAGTTTATAAAATGAGATGGAGTTAATTGATGATATAGAAAAAATATATATATTTGAAAAATAGAAATTAGTTTTCATTTAATTAAATAATAAGATCTATTATTTAATTAAATGGATAAATGGATGAATAATTAATAAATGATATGTGATAATTACTAAATGGTTAATTAATGAATAATTAAATAATGTGATTATATAATGACGATATGATGATGATTAAAGATTGAAGATCAGGTGACTATTTTGTGTCTACACCCTTACATTTATTTTATTATGTTGAAAATATATCTTACAAAGGCTTTGCAAGGATTTTATAATCATCTAGTTGACTAACTAAACAACATACATATTAAAATATATACCATATACATGGAGAAACTCAACTAAGGTTGATTCTTCCTTTAATCATTTGATCTACAAAGGTTATAAATATTCATTACAAATTTGGGACAAACTCATATTGTTACAATACCAAAATACCTTTACCCAAAATTGGAAATTCAAACCCTAGGGCTTCTTCTAAATATCATTGTTCTATTGGTTTTGTAACTACTCTTTTTTCCTCTCTTCTTGGCCACTCTGTAAAATAAATATTTATCAACACCATCTAGAGATTTTAGGGAAAGAAACATGGTTGTTTGTAATTGTATATTCCTCCCATGTCTACTTGCATCACCTTAACATGGCCATACACTTGAAACCATGTCATTTACATCACCAACCATACACTTTTGTACACCATTCATGTCTTAGAGAGACCCATAATTACCAAGAGGCATCTGAGAGCCCTCATATGTTGAATCATATTCATTTTTAGGTTATTAACAACATCCAAGGTTGTGTAGAAAGGTACGTAGGGATTTTTGTTCATCGACAAAGTTTTAAGACTTTTCATGCCAAAGGGGGAAGAGGGGAAAAAAACCTCGAAGGTCTGATAGGCTTGATGTTATAAGAAACTTTGAAACTTGCAAAGCGAAATTTTGGGGAGAAAATTTGGTAGTTGAGGAAAGGATGCATGGATGACCAAACCCAGAATCTTGAAATTCAAGAAAAAGGATCTTAGATGAGAAAGTAGGACTTGGAGGGAAACACATGCCAAAAATGATAGGTCCAAAAGATGTGATGGTATGAGAAACTATAAAACTCTAAAATTTGAAAAGTGAAATTCTAGAAAGAGAATTTGGCAATTGAGGAAAGGATGCATAAATGACCAAACCTAGAATCTCAAAATTCAAGGAAAGGGGATTATAGGGAAAAATTGGACTTGGAGGGAAATGCATGCCAAGGAGGATAGGTCTATTAGGCATGATGGTATGATAAATTTTGAAACTCTAAAATTTTCAAATTGGAAATTTAGAGAGAAAATTTCATATTTGAAGAAAGCATGGATGGATGACAAAGCCTAGAATCTTGAAATTTAAGGAAAAGGGGGCTTAGAAGGGAAAATTAGACTTGGAGGGAAATGCATGTTAGGGATGACAAGTTTGATAGGCATGATGATATAGGAAAATTTGAAACTTTGAAAATTTCAAAGTCACCCAAAGAAAGGCCACATTATAAGGAATTGACCACAAACGTACCCTTTAATTTTTTTTTACTAAGGATATCTGATTAACACACTTTGAAGGAATGCCCTTAGAAAATTACTCAACATAGGGGACCCAACTAGAGATTTCTCATATTAGTTATTAGAAAATGGTGGATAGGGTCAAATACATAAATTATCAAAAAAAAAAAGAAAATATGATACACATATAAAATGAGGTGTGAATTTTGTTGGTGATTTGAGTTTTAGGTCCCAAATCCTTGTGGTTGGATAATCTTCTAAGTGCTAGGGGTGTCAAACCTAGGAAGAAAATTCAAAAATCCTATATTTAGGTTGGGCATCTAAGAACCAATTATTGAGGTGGGTAAGACCTCCTTCACTTCTAACTCTGCTAAACCAATAGGGGTTTCTATAAGGTGCTGCAATAGTTATCACCATAGAAGCACAACGCTCAACCTAACATGTGGTGCCCCCTCAGTTTGCTTTTTTTTGGATAGCTACTTGGATTGCACCTAGACTTTATGATGTTGTTTGCTAGACTTCTTGTTACTGTTTACTGGACACTATGATTCTGTTGGATGTTACTCAGACATTGTGATTCTTTGATGATTAGATGTGGTGACTGTCTGATGACACTATGATGTTTAGTTTGATGATATTGATGATATTGTAATATCTAATGTTTCTTAATTATATCATGATGATGTTATGTATTGTCATATGTATGCGTTATCATGTTCTAGTATCAGTTGTTATGTATTGGTGATGGGGAAAGTGTCACATCACTCGCTTGCAAGCACCCTGTGACTCTATGATTTCCCCATCATGGTGCGACTGATTATTTCCTTTATGCACATGTTCGATCCTTTGTTTTGTTGTAGGATACAGGTGTAGGGCATCAACTCCAGCTGATTATCAGGTTTGAGCGTGTCAGAGCCCAATGGAGTTGTCATTTCAAAGGTAGCACTGGGTCCCCCACATCGAGCCATCGTCCTCATCAAGGATGAATACCTGTTGTCACATCCCATTTGTAAGTTAGTTGTGTTGGTATGTCTCTGTTGTTGTCATTTTACCTTTGTTTTGTTTTTGGTCAATATCGTTTGATTGTTCCATCATTCAGTCATGCTCTAACTTGTGCTTTGTTGATTATTTTCTTGAATGTAAGTTATCAATATTGTAAGCTTTGGCTAAGTAAAATAAAAGCCATATTAAAACTAAAGAATTAAATTAAAACAAATATGGTAATTAATTTTAATAAACTAAAATTTATTGTTCAAACAAGAAATTTAAATTATATATATATATATACATATGTATATATATATGTATATATATATGTATATATATATATATATATATATATTTGTATACATTATTATTATGTTGTGTAAACAAACTCCATATGAAATTTAAAATAATAAATTAATGGTATATTGTGTGCAAAGTGAAAGAGAGGGTTAAAAGCTAAAAAGAAAGGATAAATTAAATAAAATTTGAAAAGGAAGAAATTAAAATAAGTTGAGAAGTGGAAATGCAGTTACGAGAAATAATTAATTAAAAAGAAAAGTGTAGTTTACTGGAGAGGGGCAATTGGCCTATTTTTCTCGGATACAAAACTAACTCTTCAATACTTGTCGTGAAGGTCTTTCTGGGGGTTTTCTGGAAAAAATTTCTTTGTTCTCTAAATTTTTTTGGAACTTGGTGAAGCTCTGAGGTTGTTCTGGGAAGTTTTGGGGTTTTTACAGTGGCAGTGCAATTTAAAGAGTTGGGAAGCTATTAAATTGTAGAGAGAAAATTTGAAGAAGCTAGAAGCTGTAGCTTGTGTTTTCATCTGACATTAATTACTTGCTTAGTTGTGTGAATTGTACCAGGTTCCTCTATTTCCCTTTTTGTTTTCATGCTATTCTAAAAAGAATGCTAGTCTAGAAATATTGCAAATCTTAACTCTTTCTTATTTAGTTTTGAAATTAAGAAAAAACTTAGAAAAGAATCTTCAAAAATTAATGGTTAGAAATTGTAGATACGTAAATTTGTTGTGTGAAACTCTGAGTGCTTTATAGTTTTTTCCCTGCATTTCTTCCCCAATTGTTTGTAATTCTTGAGCATTTACTCTAACAATTTCTTAATTCCTTATTGAGGAAAAATTATCCAATTCCTTATCTCTTGTTTTAGAATTCTACTCCTTAAATTATAGTCTTTGTATTGTTATGAGACTCCCCTCTTATTTATGCTTAGTACTGGGTTGTTTCAATCTTCTTCTTTTTTGTACCCATGCTCTGCGATTTATCACAATTTCCAGCTTGTACTATGGAATATAGTTACATCCAGGTAAATGTAAGCTGCAAGAAAGGCTCAACTAGTTGTGGGTCATTATGTGTAAATAGGAAAAGGGCTCTGCCCTATTCTTCAACATTGTTATTTTAAAATTTGTCAGTTGTCCTTCTTTCAGCCGCAACCTATCTTCTTGATTTTTGAAATCAATTCAATATATATATAAGCTACTTTTTGTATAATGTTGTCGACGTGCTGGGATGACCAAATTAATCCTTCTTTATAGTCTACAATGTAAACATTCCTGTAAATAACTAGGTTGTCTTAAGCCACCGCCCTATTTCTTTCAAATTGAATGAATTTGTATCTTAACCTCTATGTCTAGCAGTGACGTATTACCCAACATATTATGCTTATTTCTTACATACATATTACATATTCATTAGAAGTTATATAGTGGATGGTCCTTTGGTTCGGCGTCGACCTTCATGCTATGGATGTTTTGATCTATTGTATGTGTGCTTTACTTGAGCCATAACTTACAACACAGTCCTTCATATTGTAGGCCCTTCCAAGCATTGGGAATCATTTAGTCACTATGTGTTTTTTCTTTTGAGTTGTGCTTATGTTATTCACCTGCAATGTGTCTCGGCCCTACATTATTCACCCTGTTATCCGTTGATCTCATCCAGTCACATTCTTTATTTGTAATGCATGCTTTTGTGAACTAGCAGTTTTAATGCATTTGAATGTATGTAAGTTGGTGAGTCTCTAATAGTTATGTCTTGGTTGCCGTTCTAACTGAAGTTCAACCTGTCTTTTTGTGTAATCCTTCCAACTTAGAGATTCTAAGAATAAACTTAAAAATGAAAGGAGTTAAACTGAAATTTGATGGAAATGTTAGCAAATACATTCATTGTTATATATTAATATATAGCCTTTAAAAATGAATTCCTTACTCAAGCCCAGTCGCGGCCACGTTTAGGAGTCTGTAGATTTTAATATGTTTTGTAATTCTTATTTAGACCTGTTTTTTCCACAATTAAAAAAACAAGTGGAGCTATTATAAGTGTGAATTTATGTGCGAATATACATATTTATATTGGTTGATTTATATATATATATATGAGTTAGTATTTTTCTATTTATGTTATATGAGTTTATAAATTCATCAAACCTACATAAAGATTCATATGTATATGTATATGTATATATATATACATGTATATGCATGCATGTGTATGTATATTTTAATATATGGGTCTTAAGTAATACTTGCTGCCCTATTGTTGAAATGTAAGTGAAGGTAGAAAATAATCCATTCTAGATATGGTTGAATCATCTATAATTAGATTTGGAAACAAAGAATCATGTCTAGTTGATTAGTGGAATACCTTAAAACGAGTTTCTTGTAATCCATTCTAGATTATGTATTGTTATTAGTGTTGGATTTATTGAGGTGAATCATGTGAATGGGTATGTTGTGGAAGCAAACTGTAGAGTTTGTTCATTCTATGTTATTTTGTGAATTGGATCTTGGAGTTTTCTAGAGGCTAGGGTGATTTTTTCTTTTCGTGGATTTATTTGTTAAACTTGATATGGGGAAATATATTTTTATTATGGTTAAGATTGACATTTACCTTGCACATTATATTTGTCTTTGTGATTGAATTTATGGACTTTGTGAGTGGGAAGGGTAATTCCTCACTATGTGATTCAATTGTGTTTTGAGTTGTGCAAGTGGCGTTGTTTTTAGTTTCAATGGTTTTGGTTGGTAGTAGGGAAGTGGCTTCCAATGGGGGTCGGTGCACAAAGGGGTGCCTGGATAACCCATGTGGATGTTTGGTTAAAAAGTGATAACATAAAACAAACTAGGGGGAATGGGTAGCTAAAACATTAACAAGATAAGTTTATACCTCGCTCAAGCTCAAGCGCTCGTTTAGGCTTGAGGTGAGATGGGAAGGCTTGTAATGGAAAATCAACTACCTTGTCTCCACGAGAGGTAAGTTGATTCCACATAAGTTGGCATGAGGGGCCGGAGATCAGTAGAGGCTACCAGGATAACCTAGGATGGGGGTCAGGTCCTAGGAAGATCTACGTGGATAACCTAGGACCGACTATGTGATGACACTTTCCCTACGGCAACCATGAGTTCCCCTTGCTTGTTGTTTTACCTTGGATATCTATGTGCCTCTAGAAGTATAGTCACTGTTGTTTGTTGTTCTTGTTCTTGTTCTTGTGAGTTATGTCAGCCTTGTGATGTCTTAGTCCTTGTCTATCAGTTATGGTGGGACCCTTTGTTACCTCCTAGCATGGGGGGTGAACCTTTGGGTTCACATGGTTGGGTGGGACGTGTTACGTTCTCCATTGGGTTCCCTTCCTTGTACGTGTTGTGGCGACTTCACTCGATCTGAAGACTTTTGCACTGCATCTTCTCTTGAGATTTGTGTTCATTGTACTTGTATTTGTATTGTATCTCAAATATATATCTTGTATCATGTTGTTGATCATGTTGGATTTTGTGGTTGTGTTGATGATATGTGGTTGTAATTGATGTCAACACTATTAGCATAAATGTATTTGAAGTTGTATATGTCAAGGATATTAAGAAAATTGTAATAAATGAGTTCCAGATTGTTAGTGGTGAAGTGAAGTTCAGTATGGTGGTTATTTTTGTATGTTGTTGATCAGAGGTTGTGGACTAAAGGGTTTGTTGTTGAGTGTATCTAGTTTATCCACATTGAGTTTCAGAGATCCGCATGAAGATTTGATCGAGTTATGAAGATTTCCATTCAGACAGTTTTTTTGTTTCTTCAGTTGGTGTTCTTGATTGAAGATGATGCTATTTCAGTTAGTTCAGTTATTGCAGATGCTTCTCTTTTGATTCATGATGCTTGTGGATGTTTCTAGATCATGCTCTATCTTTTTTTCATGTTTACATTGATCGTTGTGATCATGGTTGGCGATTTTCTCTTGTGTGTTCATCTTTTTCTTGTTCTTGGCCAACATAGTGTTTGTAGCATGTTGTGGATCTTTGAGGATAAATTAATTGGAGTTTCTTCATGTTGGAGATGTTGATTTGGGTCCTCACTAAGTTGTGGCCAACCTTGGCTGATTTGCATTGATAATCTTTAATTTTTTGGGCTGAAAGTTTATATTCATTTTATTATTTCTTTGTGGCTGACTTGTAGCAATAAAATTTCATGTTGCAAATATATAAGAGAGATTGTTTATTCGAATTTAAGTGTGGAAAAGGTGTGCTTATGTGTGTGTGCACGAATAATGTTCTAAATCATTCAAAGGTAGAGTAGAGTGTGAAGAATTTTGAAGAAGTGTGAAGAAGAGTGAAGAAGTGTTCATGTGCTTAATTGGAACTGTAGTCAGGCATTAGCAGATGCTATTTTCTCAGTTCAAAATCTGGATGGCTTTAATCTGAATCGCTTTATAAGATAGTGTGTCTTCCTTTGTAATTGAGTAGTGAGGTCTAGGCAGTGTGCCTAAATGCATGTGCATTCCCCATATTTCATTTTCATTATACTTTTAATAGGGTATAATCTTGTGGACTAACCTCCACCATGGTTTTTTCCCTAATAGGGTTTCGACGTAAAAAATATTGGTGTTATGTGTGTTTCTGATGTGTTGATGATTTATGTTTTCATGGTTAATAATCAGATTAGAGAATGAGGTCAATAGGTTGAATAATTTTTGAATTTATGAGATAACTGATTCACCCCCCTTCTCAGTTGTCTTCCCTTGTATTGCCAACAATTGGTATCAAAGCAGGTTCCTTGGAAGAAGTTTAACAGCTTAAGGTGATCCAAAATGGCAAGTTACAAGAAGGATAGTCTGAGATTTGATGGAACAAATTATTCTTTGTGGAAGACTCAAATGGAGTGCCATCTGAGATGCATTGGTGAACCCTACTAGAGCATTACAAGTAATATATATATTATTCCACAAAATAGTCCTACTACTTCTACTGAGATCAGAGATGTTGAGTATAATATCCAGGCTAAGGAAGCTTTGTTGAGTGCTTTGACTGATTCTGAGATGACAAATGTTATGGATCTGAAGAACGCTTATGAGATATGGAAAAAGTTGGAAACCTTGTATGAAGGTGATGCTAATGTGAAGATTGCTAAGCTGCAGATTTTGAAAGGGAAATATGAGAGGTTGACAATGGGTGATGATAAGAACATTAATACTTTCATGCAAAGAGTGAATGAACTTATGTGTGGTATTGGATGTGTTGGTGGAAAGATAGACGAATCTGAGATTGTTGCTAAAGTGCTTAGATCCCTGCCTAATCTTTACAAAGTCAAAGCTATTGCTATTGAAGAGATCTGGACTGTAACAAACATAACTAGAGATACATTGGTTGGTAAGCTGACTGCTTTTGAGTTGAGTGAATTTGGTGATGCCCTTCCTAAGGTTGAATCTGTAGTACCCCTCCGTTTATGCTTATGCTTTATGTTGATACTTTCTCATACTGTTAGACCTATGTTGTTTTGTTGGATACTTTGATCGCTGGTTTTGAGCGATGATGGATTATTCTGTGACTTGATGATATTTTGTGTGATGGTTATTGCTTTCTGATATGATATGATGTAGTGTAGATGTTTACTTTCAGTTGTTTATGGATATGCACATGCTTATGATGGACTATCAACATGTATTGAGTCAATTTTCTGTGAGTGTATTTGGTGTGGAGAATAGAATCGCATCACTCGCTTGCAAGTGCCCTGCGATATCTGTGATTTTCTCCGCACGGTGTGCATGTTTTAATGCTTTATATATATATATATATATATATATATATATATATATATATATATATATATATATATATATATATATGTATGTATGTACATTGTTTGCTCGGTTGCAGGATTTGTAGGTACATGACACCGACTCCACCTGTGTAATCAGGTCTAAGCGTGTCAAGACTCAACGGAAATGTTGAACGGGAGATAGTAGTTAGGTTTATCCTAGTCCGGTCATTAACCTTAGATTTAGTACAATGTCAGTTTTTAGTTTGGGTCATAGGATGTTTTGTATTGTGTTTCTGTTGGTTAAATCGTTTTCGAAAAGGTAAATGTTGGTTATTTTTAATGTAAATTATTGTGCTTTATTTATTGTTATAAAATTAATATTTAAATATAATTGAAATTTATTTACTTGATTATTTAATACATTAGTTAGTTTAATTAGTTAAATAGTTGGTCTTAAAAGGATTTAACTATTTAATTAAATAAATAAATTAATTAAATTAAATTATGAAGTGCATAAATTATATTATATTTAAATGAAATAGAAAATTAGAAATTAAAATAAAATAATATGCATGTAAATTAAATTGTGTTTGGAAAATTGATTTTTAGTATTTAAATTAAAAAAAATAAAAATTAAATAAGTTGCATGTAATTTGAAAGAAAATTGATTTTAAATTTTAAATTTAATAAATTAAATAAATTGCATGCAAGTTTTTGAATGGCAAAACTGCCGAGAAGTGGAGAAGATATTTTCTCAACAACTTCTTGACAAGTGTGTGAGTGCCATAATTACTTTGGGGTTGTTGAAAATTTTTACGGAGGTTATTGTGGATCTCGGGAAAATTGAAGAGGCTATTCAATTTCCTCACGGGAAATTATCAGGGCACTTGTTAAAAAAAATATCCTTTGACTGTGAATTTGCTGGTAATATTCTTAAGAATTTGTTACCTCTTTGAGGTTGTTAATTTTCTTGTGGAATATCTTCTTGGTGGTTGAACAAGCTTTCTTGGAATTGGAATTTCTTTGGAGGAAGCTTTGAGAAGATTTCACGCTACAGGCAAATTTCTCCTATAGGAAAATTTCAATTACAAACAATTGTTAGACACAGGTACTTCTCTTTGTGATTAATTATTTTCTTTTAAAGAAATCTGGGTGAATGTTGGAATATGAAAGCTGTAATTTCTTTTCAAGAAAATTATTTTTATTTTTTTTCTAAATCTGTGTGTTTTGATTTCTTCTCTGTGAATGAATTAGAGCAAACAAGAATTTAATTTATCATTAGAAATTTACAGAAAAGTAGAAGAATTTTAGAAGAATTTCTAGTTAAAATTCTCTGTTTATCTTTAAAGAAAATTCTGGTTAAACCTACAGAGGGAAAAATTTCGTGATTGTCTGTTTGTTTTGGAAATAAATCTGGAGATTTAGTTATTTAAAGAAAATTCTTTCCATTTCTATTTCGGAAATATACACAGATACAGTGTTATACTGTTATTTAAAATAATATATATATTTATGGAAAAACATAGTTATATAGTAAATTTTGTTTACGGTCGTAAGCGATTTTTAAATCTCCGTAAATTTAAAAAAAAAAACTGTTAAATCGCATAAAATTTCTATTGAAATTTTATTTGTTTTAAAAAAATTAATTTTAAAGCCATTGGGGAGGGCTGAAACCCTCCCCATAGGCCTGCGTGCTGGGCGCAGCCTGGCAAGGTTACGCACATCAGTCGATGACTGCTGGCGCAGCCTGGCAAGGCTGCGTACAACAGCGTACTTCCCTAAGGGGAAAGCTACGGCCATGGCCGTATCTTTATGTCATGAATTTAATTCGTTTCTTTTTTTTGAAATTTTCGTTTCATTTGGTTTTGTTTAAAACCTGCGACTTTGTAATTGGAATTTGATTTATATGGAATTTGATTATATTAATATTTACATTTATATATATATATATATATATAAATACATTTATGTATATATGTTTATGTATTTAAATAATCATATATATATAAATATATATATTTGTAAATATTGTGGAAGTAAATAAGTTTTGATAGGATATATTTGTATAAATTATTATTTCTATTTTTAAATAGGGAAAATAATATAATGTAATTTATAGTGAAATTGTGAAAATTAGAGAAATGGATTTAATTGACATGGTTATTTTTCTTGAGTTTAATTGTAAATATATTGTTATCAAATTGATACATATATGGATTTAGCGTATCCAAATGGTAGAAGAATATATATCCATTTGTTTAAAATCGTTTTATTTCTTTTGTGATTGGGCAAGTCGGGGAAAGTTTTAAACTGTTCAAGTCTTCCAGAAGAAATTGAGAAAATGGGGGTTTTATTGTTTTCGAAGTATTTCTTATTGACTTGGGTTTGTGCAAGAGCTAAACATGGTGTTTTATACTGTTAAGATTTATTTGTCAATGTGAGATGTAAACTGTGCATTTGGTAAACCCTAGTCATGAAAACCTAGAAACCTTGTTATGTTTAGGGGAGTGGCTGTTTGTAAAGGCCGACACACAAAGTGGTGTCAGGGTAACTTACAAACAGTTAATTAAGTTAGTGATAATTAAATGACACATTAGATAGAGATTAAAATTTGTAACAAGATATGCATGCCTCGCTTATGACTCATAAGCTACTACAGTTATGAGTATAAGTCGAGAAGGCCTGGAATGGAAAATCGTTGTCTCGTTTCCTTAAGGGACATCCGATTCCGCAACTGTATGCAATAGGGGCCGGGTTTCGTAAGAGGTTACCAGGGTAACCCAAGGATTGGGGGTCGGGACCTAGGAAGAAACACCAGGGTAACCATTGCTACGTTGTGATGACACTCCACCTAGAATAACAGTTAAACCTTGTGTTGTGTTTCTATCAATTGTCAAAATCTGGAAGCAATGTAACCAATAGTTTGTATGTACTAGTGTCTAGGGTTAGTAGATTGGGTCTAGGTAGTCTTGTTACTATCTCCTAGCAAGGGGGGTGGACCTACGGGTACCACATGGTTGGGTGGAACGTGCACCTTACTCCGTTGGGTCCCCAGTTTGTTCGTTGCATTGAGCGCTTCATGATGGAGAGCTCGCACATGGATTCCTTCTATACTTTCATCATTGTATATTGTGAACTTGTAATGTAAAAACATCCCTCATTTGTATAAGAGGTGATCAATGTAATTGTAAAGTATTTGTATTTGAACTACCTCATCAAATGGATGAGTAATGTAATATCTTATCAATGCAATGTATGGAAAAATGTTTGTACTTCATTATATCTTGAATGGAAAATTTATCTTTATGTAATGTTATCTTTATGTTATGATTTAATTGGAAGCAATGCGAAATACTTAAGTCACTTATGGAGAACTTAAAGTAGTGTAACGTCGTTTAACCTAAGAATGTATGCAACTAATTAACATAACATTAATACTTTAAAAAAAAAATTATTACACTTTTATATCACTTTTGCAACATTCGTAGGTTATTAAGACGGGGCATTACAGAATCTGCATTTAAGGCTACTACTTCCATAAGAGATAGACAAAGATATGATCCAGGTGAGATTTCATCTAGAAAGATATTCAAGTATGAGGATGAAATCGGATAGATTGAAGAAGAAGAAAGGGAGCTAGAAGCACTTATTGTCAAAAGAGTACCGAGAGGAAAAGGTAAGTATGAAGGAAAATTACCTCTTAAATTCTTTTCTTGCAATAAGATAGGTCATTTTGCATCAAGGTGTCTGGAAAGAGTTGCTAAACCAAGACATAACAAGCCTAAATTTCAGAAGAAGTGTTACTATGCTGCTAATGAAGGCATGATAGATGATGAATCTAATAAAGGAAATAGAAGTGATGATGAATGGGTATTTATTGCTATCAAGGAAAATAATCATGTATCTACTGAATCTGCTAGTTGTACAAATGTGGAGAAAGCCCTGGTTGCTTGAGTTGAAGAAAAAGATTAATGGGTAATTGATAGTGGATGTTCACATCATATGACAAGAGACAAAAGTAAGTTTGTAAGCTTGGAAAAGTATGATGGTGGTGTTGTGAGATTTGGTGATAATACAGCTGGTGTGATCCGTGGAAGAGGTTGCATTTCTCTTGATGCTAAGCATAATACTGATGATTTTTTGTATGTAGAAGGCTTGAAGCATAATCTTTTGAGTGTTGGTCAAATGGTTGATAAGGGATACAATCTTCAGTTCAAGGATGGAAAATGAAGAATATTGAGTTCTGAAAATAAAATTGCATTAGGTACAAAAATAAAAGGTAATATCTTTCACTTGAATGCTGCTAGTAAAAGTTGTTTGATTGCTCAAGTTGATGAAAGTTGGTTATGGAATAGGAGGTTGTGTCATGTTAACTTTGATAATATTGTCAAGATAAGTTCCACTAAGGTTGTGAGAGATCTACCTAAGTTGGTAAAACCTACCAATGCAATATGCAAGGAATGTCAATTGGGAAAGCAAACTAGGATTTCATTTCGGAGTAAAAAGTATTGTTCAAATGAATTGTTAGAGCTTCCACATACTGATTTGTGTGGTCCCTCTAAGGTTAGAAGTTTACAAGGTTATAGGTATTTCATATTACTCATTGATGATTATTCTAGAATGGTATGGGTATGTAGAAGGCTTGAAGCATAATCTTTTGAGTGTTGGTCAAATGGTTGATAAGGGATACAATCTTCAGTTCAAGGATGGAAAATGAAGAATATTGAGTTCTGAAAATAAAATTGCATTAGGTACAAAAATAAAAGGTAATATCTTTCACTTGAATGCTGCTAGTAAAAGTTGTTTGATTGCTCAAGTTGATGAAAGTTGGTTATGGAATAGGAGGTTGTGTCATGTTAACTTTGATAATATTGTCAAGATAAGTTCCACTAAGGTTGTGAGAGATCTACCTAAGTTGGTAAAACCTACCAATGCAATATGCAAGGAATGTCAATTGGGAAAGCAAACTAGGATTTCATTTCGGAGTAAAAAGTATTGTTCAAATGAATTGTTAGAGCTTCCACATACTGATTTGTGTGGTCCCTCTAAGGTTAGAAGTTTACAAGGTTATAGGTATTTCATATTACTCATTGATGATTATTCTAGAATGGTATGGGTTACTTTCTTAAGGGAGAAATCTGAAGAACTGGAAAAGTTCAAGATCTTTAAAGCTATGGTTGACACAGAGATAGGTTTGAAGATTAAATGTCTGAGATCAGATAGAGGTGGTGAATTCACTTCCAGTGAATTTAGTATTTTTTGTGAAGAACATGGAATAAAGAGATAATTATATGCATCGTGGACCCCTCAACAAAATGGAGTTGTGGAAAGGAAGAACAAAATAATTAAAGAAACTACTAGAACTTTGACATTGGAAGGAAATGTTCCTCATATCTATTGGAGAGAAGCCATGAGTATTGTTGTGTACACACTCAATTGGGTACAAATCAAAGGTGATACTAGTAAGACTCCTTTTGATCTATGGACTGGTCAAAAGCCTACTATTAAATACTTAAAGATATTTGGAAGCCGATGTTATATTAAGAGAGATGAAGACATATGAAAGTTTGATGCTAGGAGTGATGAAGGTATCTTTCTGGGTTATGCTACTAAAAGTAAGGCCTACCGGTGTTACAATAAAATATTGAAGAAAATGGTTGAAAGTGCAAATGTTAAGGTTGATGAAGACTTTGGTACACTATCCAGAACCTGTGGATATGACTCTGATGATTAGGATGACAGTAAAAATAAAGGAAAGAAAGTTTAGACTACAAATCAAGTGAAAATCAATCCAGTAAATAAGGAAAATGAAGAAGAAGGAGAAACTGGTGAAAGAGTAGAAGAAAGATCAGAAGATCCTGAAGTTGAAGAAAATCCTAAGAAGACTTTGAGGTATGTAATATTGAATCATTCAGAAGATCAGATTATAGGTGATAAGAACAA